>JAQGAV010003875.1:0-11468 GCA_034691345.1 Phasmarhabditis papillosa | reverse complement strand
AACAAAAATATAATTTTCCATGTTCTGTTAAATAACTTTGGAAAACTAGACTCGGGATATGTTGTTAAATGTAAAACGTTGGTGTACAGGTCTAGAGTCAGCGCCGAGAGTAATAATGGAGTGTCACTTGCGTATTCATAGGATTTTTAACACCGCACCTGCAGGCAAATTTCTCGCGCGTACTTGCAAAGTACATTATTCATCGGACAGTAGCCGCCAGGCGCTGGCGTGGTGCTCGCAAAAGGGGCTCAGACGAGTGTTTAACTCTTTTCACTCCATCATTACTCTTGGCGCTGACTATACTATAAACTAACCTCAGAGGTAGAAATTATAGCCAGTTGGCCTCCGTAGTCCATGCAGTTATTCATAGCGTCTACTTCCGTCATTGGTTGCGTTACATGCTAAAAATATTATTTTACTGTTCTGCTGTAAAGAGCTAAGAACATAATTGGAGAAAAACGTCAGTACTTGTGTTAATGTTATAACTAAATATAATCTATATTTTATGTGGTGAAAAGAAGCAGAAATTCGTAATTCTCTCATTGTTCAATTCCTTTCTTAAGCATTCTTAAGAAAATTTTAAGCAGAAAGAATTTCAACTTATTTCTCTCATTGTGAAGCCAAAGAAACGTCATTAGCAACATCCCTTTCCTTGTGAAAATTCAAAATGAATTAAAATATGTCTCTTATGCTAAACTAAACCCAAAAAGAGTAAGAATTTATAGTGTTACAGTATGATTTTAAGTTTTATACAGTAACAAACCATATAACAAAGTCCATTGAAATGATTGGAGAAACCAAAGGGACAAGGGCTCTCTAAATTGATATTTTAATAGTTTCCGAGAAACGAAAGAGAAACGGTTTTATTATATTCAATAATGTATTTTTTTTGAAAATGACTAAAACTAATTTTTTTAATGTGGTGCAAAAATGGGTTAAAAAGTGTTTTGAGTAGTCTTGCTGTTATCTGGGTTTATTCAACTTCAAATTTTCCATTTTTTCAAGCAACTCTTTAAACTGTTCGAAATTCGAATTTACGGCATTTTCAAAGGAATATTTTTTTGAAAACATCAAGTTTTCAAGTTCAGTTTTAACAACCCTAATGTTACCTGAGTTGGGTCTATATTTCAACTATAATTTGGGGCCTGTATTTGATGAAATTTATAAGAAAAAGAATGATTATTTTCTGACGACTTGATGATATATTATTAGAAGTCGGTGCAAGCAGGATCCCAAAAGGGAATAAACCAACATTGAAGGGTGGTGTAAATTTTGGGCCCAGGAACTTTGCGGCCCCAACCTTTTGCGGCCCGACAACTAAGCCTAATTTCATGAGAAAGGGTGTTATTTGGGCGCGTAATCGTCACGTCCAAGCCTATTTTGGCAAAACAGTATGATTTTCGGTTACAAAACCTTATATCTAAGCCTATTAGTCAAGAAAATTATGTATTGAATAATTTATGGCTTACTTCCTGTGGGAGCGCAAAGTTCACGTTGCCCATTGAACACTGCTGTGTAGAAATATATTGTAAGAACACCAAATGGTTCCATTTTTTTCCTTACACTTCATCTAATCCAGGAAATAGAATATAGAATCAACTCAGGAAACATATTCCATAAATAACTGGCCATTCTGTTAAACTTTGCCTGATAAAGGTTGGTTTCTCCGCACCATGTATAAGTCAAAGTTAAACCTGATTCGATTTTGAACTCACGTGAACCATAATCAAACTGGCACACGTAGGGTAAATAATTGTTACAATCAGAAGAGTACCAATATCCACTCGAAGAACCGTTCGTTGACATATAAACACAATTTCCCAAATTATTTGGGTTGGCTGCAAAAATGAAATTTTTCCGGAAACAAGTAAAACAATAGTTTATCAAAAAGGAAATATCTCGTTATTTCCGTCCCTATATATTAAAGAGCATGCTACAAAGTATTTTTAACAGGCCACTTTCCTACACTGAAACTAGAAGTATCAAATTATATACAAATGTAAGAAGATACTGTCTATACTTGTACCTTCTGTAAAATAATCAATAAATAATAGTAATTTCTCTCACATATCTGTAGAACAACCCACTTGGATAAAAGTTAGAATATGGTCCAAACGGAATGTTATCGTCGTTAACACACGAGCTTTTATTCCCATTGAAGCATTGGGTTCCCAACCACATCGAGGTGATCGAAGCATTTTGTCCTAATTGGACCAAATAAGAATTATCCTAAATTATGGTTGTGTTGGATATTTTAGTTTAGCTTACGAATCCATTTGTTATAGTTGCTAAGTATCCACCGTCAACGTAGCACTGTTCTTCGGCAAATGAATGTGTCAATGGTGATGTGAAGACCTAGAATACAATAGTTTATATTATTATTGTAATTATTGTCAATCTAATCCTATTAACTTTTTAATACTGAGAATGCAAGCGGCGGTCTTCCACTCAATTTTCGTTAGACAGGATTCAAAAAAATTTAATTTTTGCGCAAGAAAATTTGTCACCGCAGAGCTTTAGATACAATGCTTGTTGCATAGGTATTAAAAAAGACTATAATTTCATGTTGGGCCAAACGGAATTACTCTTCACTTGGAACCATTCATGTCGTGTGTTATGTCCCTTCTTTTATTTTTCTTTATGTTTTATGTTTAAAATAATCTTGTAGGTTTGTTCAGTTATAACTTACTTTATAGCAATGCACTTTGTCTTTGGTTGAATATCCATCTGGGCAGTTAGGGTCACATTGAACTAAACAATATTATATTTAATATTGTTTTGAGTTCTCCTTGAAACATTTATCTTCAAGAAGAATAGTGTTTCCAACGTGTAGTTACTACTAACAATTGCTTTTTATTTCAATGAATCTAGTAAATCGAATAACTACTAAAATATAAAATACAGGAAATATTAATGCTACAAAATGTTTAACTTAATGGTTAATACAGTTTAAAATTAACACAATTAATTATGTTAAAGTTTAACAAACCTAAAACAAAGGTAGCCAGTAAAAGAATAGCACTCCGCATTTTGCTAGAAAAAGGTATTCAAATGTTTTTTATCTAGACTAATTCTGGGCATAACTTTGTTATCTTATGATGTATGAACGATGGCAAGTAATAAATGGAAACGACCAATGTGATATAACGTAGTCACTATGTCGTAATGTTTTCCATGGGGGGCCAACACCGTTTTTATGGAAGAAATCAAAGCCGACAACAACTGAAGTAGAGGTATTCTTAGCTTGTCCTAAGAATCTTGGTTATTCTGAAAGACTAGAGATCCCAGTCCGACCTGCGTGATCTTGAAAAACTTGGGTTGCATTTATTTTTGTTGAAGAAGGTACAGATGCTCTACTGAAATATTTTTGCTTGTGATCGCGCTTTGAGTACTGCCCTTTCCTTTGATACCGGTTTATGGGTTGGGTGGGAAACATTGTTGGATATAGAGTCAAGGTATGGATCTCAGCTAATGTTTTATTTTTTGCAGGAAATTGTTCGCCAGCTAAAAAGTCGACCCCAAGCGCAGTGCAGCTGGAGAAGATAAGAAAGACTACATGGAGTAGAGCGAGGGTAGAACAGACAACGATTCAGGAATGCTAACAATCGGTAATGAAACTAAATCAGCAAACTTAGACCATTCAGCCGAGGATTGAAAGCCTGAAAGTACTATTGTACAAAATGTTTCGGGAGTTACAGCAACAGAAAACTCGGCACCAACTGCAGTGAATGTGCCTGAGCAAGAGGAGCAGAAAGCAGCTGTAACTACAGAAGCATTCGGGAATCAAAATGGTCAAGAAGCCAAGAAGGTAGATGAGCCGCACATTGGAAATCCAGTTATTCAGGAAGCAAATGCGGAGGTTGGACAAGCATTGGAAGTAGCGCAAGCTATACCTGAGGGTCAGAAATGAGAGCAATAAATTGTTTTACCTGATGAGAAATCAGGGCAGCCTGCCGAAATTCCATGAAGTCCGAAGAGAAGCCTTTTTGACAGTCCTGAGGAATCGGGATACGATTATGTGTGCTCACGGTGCACATCTGAATAGACCGCACACGTACGCCGTCTGTTTTAAGGAGCTAAAGGTCACCGAGCACAAATAGAGAAGAAATGGTTTGGTGCTGAGACTTCTCACTTACAAGAAGACCAAAAAGTTCTTGGACCCGCTTCTATCGTTCGACGACAAATCCAGGATGTCGGCAGTAGTGGATAAACACAAGACCTCTGTCTCGAAACTGTATCCTAAACCTGAATGGGGTACAGATGCGAAGTTCGACAGTTTCAGTATTTATGGGCCTGCAGCCTGGGCACTGTGGAAGGATAATACGGAGTTTAGACGCAGATTGTTCAAGGTTAGACTTCAGATTCCTAATATGGTAGCAGGCCTGCAAACGAGTTCCACTCGATTGAAAGATGGTTCAGTCATGAAGATTTAAAGAACTGCAATGGCTGGGTCCATAAAATCAAACACGGATCGGCTATCAAATGGAAGGAACGCCAGCCACGAGGGCATGATCCGGCAGTCAGAGAAAGGATAACAGGTACAACGTCAGAGGTTCTAAAATCTTATCCGGAATTGGATCCTGATATGCCTATCCCTGACGAAGCAATCAGAGCTGCTGTCGGAGAAGAAGAAAGCGAAAGATCTGAGGCCGATCCTGTTCAGGGATCAAACACTCAGGGCTTAGCTGCAGCCGGAAAACCTGGGGAGAATCCTATTCTTAGGTTGAATACCCAGGGTTCTAGAGCTACTCAGTCAATAACTTCGGGCGCAACAGTTCAAGGACAGTCTGGAGTTCATGGTGAACAGAAACTTCCTCCACCACATGAATCTCAGTTGCATATGGTTACAACACCTGGGAGACAGACTATTCCTGCTTCGAATTGTGCGCCAGGATCAAGCAACATTCTAATTCAAGGCCAAGGGGAATGCAGCAGTACCCTGGATAAGATGAAAGAAGCTCATAGCAGGAAATATGACATCGGTACAATTCCTCAGCTACCTAATGTTGATTCCAGAAGCAAAAGGAACTCAGTGTTTCGGCAACTTCGACTCCTAAGAAGACTATAGTGTCTGTCGGGAATTCACACGTTCAGCAAGCTATAGATCGTACAGGACAAGGAGCGGCAGGAATAGATAACAAGAAGAGATCTTCTCAGAAACAACATGAAATTATTTATTATTTAAATCAGTTGGGTCTAAGCTATGAAATCGGGATGAGTATGAATCTAATAATTCATCTCATTGATCAGAAAGGCCGAATTCCTACAGTGATTGTAGTTAATGCTCATGAACGAAGTACCAAATCTGGTGAACTGTGCTGCGTATTGTCCAAAGAAGACGGAAATCTCGGTGTTCCAAACCATGGTCATATCAACGTCGATCAAAGCGAGATTCGGGATGCCAGAGGAGGCAGATCTGAGACGCCAATAATGTCCCAGGGTCCCTCTGGTCAAGCTATGAGAGACATGACACTTCGTAGTCAAAACGCAAAGTTGACCACAACCAAGGACGTGTTACTCATTCAGCCTCTGGCTATAGAAACGAAAGCCGTCAATGTTCTAGATCAGAAGCTAGATACCAAGATGAACGCTCGGGCTATGGACATCAACATCGTTCCCGGTCCTGACATCAGCATGGACCCGAATGTAAATCTGTTAGTAGCAGCCCCAGAAAACAAGGCAGCAGATTATCGGAATACAAGAACAGCTGCTATCGAAACAGAAGCCCATGTTGCAACGAATACTCCGAAGATGATCAGTATAGAGGACCTTCTGGAAACAGATGCAACTATCGGGAGCAAAACAGAGGCTGCAGAGACTATTCTGAGAACTATGGTCGTAATGAGGATTACTATTCTGGATCAGATGATGGCTGTGGGAGTAGATATCCTCCTCAATGGGGATCTGCAGACCACAGAGCTAGAAGCCGCTCCAGTAATGGACATCAGTCTGGATACAATCAGCAGCGTAGCCACTCCAGGAACCAGGGCTATCAGAGAGCAGCTATGGAAGAAGTTGAGGAAAGCATTCAGCACCCTCCTTCGGATATAGTTGTAAATAGACAGGATCGAATCAAGGACTACGAAGAAAGACGCAACTACTGTGGTGCTCAGTTCTACTTTCCGGAACCTCAATCAGCAGTGCAGAAGAACGCCCAGTCTCCAGAAATTCGGCAGCCGAAGTTGGTCAGGACTTTGTATTAATTCAGATGCCTGAGCCAGTTGCTATTCGGGCGCCATTGACGTGGTAAACGCTCCCATGAAAAGAGACCTTCGGATTCTGGAGAGGCCAGAACAGTTTGAGATGCCTTTATTCTACGGAGATCTTAATGTTCATTGGCATAATCTGCCAGAGAACAGAAGAAGATTGCTTGGAAGTGAAGTAGCGATTCACACCAGATCAGAAGACAGATTCGCTCCGAGCGGCCAACTTCTCAAAGACGGGTGGGAGGATCGTATTTTTGCAAAATTCCTGAAAAGCCAGTACAGCAATAATGGAATGAATTGGAAGGAGTTCGGGTATCACCCACTGATATCTGAACATGGAGCAATCTTCATTCTGGTTCACTCAAAGGACCCGATCGGGATGCAATATCTCGATAGACAAGTAGATGTGAGAGTGAATGGTCGTACTATGTCGAAACCAATGATCACTTGGTCTACTATTCCAGCTACACAAACGGGATTTTCTGATCCGTTCTACTATCGGAATCGCTTCAAGAAGCAAGAATGGGACAACAAGTCGTGCCCACATTACAGATGTCATATCTGTGGCTTCTTCAACCACAGAGAAGGAGACTGTCCGATTTTGATCTACAACAGAAGGACTCTGTTGCGTCTACCGCATAGCTGTTTACTATGCACACAGCTCTATCAGAAGACGTTCTACGTGAATGCAAATTCTTTATTGAAACTGGATGTCATTGGTGTGATTTTTTCGGACACAATTCGTATATCTGTGACAGTGTTAAGCATTTACAGTCTCTGTTCAGACACAACATTTATTTTGGGCTTGAGCAAGGGCTAAGTGCTTATTACTATAGTCCATAACAAAAAGAAGACTGCAGTGCGCGGTGTTGTGTAAGGTTTGTAAAATCGCTCGTTCTATGGCAAAATTGGAAATCCATAATATTGTTCGATGCGCAATTTTTTGTTTGATGTCAGAAAAATATTATTGTACTAGTTTTAGTTTGTATCATGTCCAGAAAAAGACAAATACGCAATTGCGGAAGCCTATGTATACCACCGCCCTCTGCGGTCTTTTGTTTGTTATAGACTATACCATGTCGATCGTTCGGGATACACGCTTGAATACATCAAGGAGCTTCACGAGAAGTACGTGCCTAATAAAAGTACACCACGGAAAGTTCATACAAGCGGTCCAGAGGTATGATTGGGAACGTGAGTATTGCTACAGAACAGCAACTGCGACGGTCACTATCTTTGATATTATAGCTGGACAATTTATCAGAACTTGGCCATTCGGGACTGTCAGTAACTTCTATAGTTCACAGGAGCGTATCAGTTATCTGGACAAGGTAGAGCGTTTTCGCATTCAGCTTGGACAGAGAAGGAAGCAAAAGCGCTCCCAGCTGATTGGCAGACTAGAAGAGCTCTTATGTAATAGAAGAGCTGAGAAGATTTCGGGAATTATTTTATTTTTGTTTTGTATATTATTCGGTAAACATTCGGAAACTTTTTCTTCAATAAAAGTTGTTTAATAAAAAATCGTTCTAATTTGGGCGGGCTGGTTTTCACATGCGTTGGGAAAGGAAATGGCTACGATTGAAATGGAGCGACGGACAATTCGGGACGGGATTCAACTTCGCATCAAGCAACGACTCTCTCGGAACTCGTCTTGGAACCTTCATGTTTTCTGAAATATTTCTGAAACGATTTATTTTAGCTAAAAGATCCTGTTTTTCAAGCCACTGGTGTACTTCGATTATATCAGTGTTCAAAAGATGCTGTTTTAACGGCCAAGCCTTTGGTCAAAAGACTCGTACGAGAAAAAAGTTTGTATCTTTACATTCAAAAGACTCCATTTCGGGCAAAAAGTTTTTATCTTTTCTTTGTTTTTGGAACTTACTGGTGTTTTGAGAAGTCGGAGATGGGAGAAGCAAGTCAGCTCAACAACCATCAACATATATGGATCAACTATTGGATCACTCAGAAGAGGTTCTGCAGTTTTTCTCTTTTTTTATTTTTTGGGGCCGGAGCCCGCTTCGCTTTGCTACGCAGAGTATTTCGGGCCAAGTCTACGGGTTTACTCAATTCAGTATGATCCATAGATTTGGGTAGTCAAGTCCAATCAAAGAGCTGCCTAAAGATGGATAAAGAGTACCAGGTTGCGGTCCACGCGGAGTTGTTTGACCAACAATTTGAGAAAGTTGGAAAGTCAGAAGAATAGAGTACAAGCTAAGGGAAAACTCTCAGTTGACTAATCGTTAAGTCCTGAGACGAACCTTAGATGAAACCGAAGCTTATTGTCAAGAACCCCACTCAGTCAAGGGATCTGATGTTCGTTAGGATCCGCGGCCGAGCGGGGGCGTCACCGTTGTTGGGGGGCCGGAACGTGCTGCAAACGCATGTTTTACGCACGTATTTCGAACTGTTTCCAGCAACTTCTACACCGGCTGGGTCTCGCCGCGAACCTACAGTTTTCGCAGGCAATTTAGGATTGGGACGCAATATACGCCAAGGATTGCGCGCCATCAGTGTTGACAGGCGAGATGCAATGAATCTACGTCGCCCCGTTTCGGGATTCTATTGTTCGGGATCTTTCTTCTTCTTGTATATAAATCTTATTTCTTTACCTCTGATATGCTTAGTAGGATTTGAGGGAACTTGGATGGGATCAGAAAGCGTCAGGTCATGGAATAGCCCCTGTGACACTTTCGCTAAAGGCTAGGTTGGCATTATATCACCTGAACTATCGAACCATGAGGATGTCTCGCGGCAGAGTTCACACGAGGCTAAATAGTGCTACGCAAAGACTCTGCTGCGCTGAATATACTTAATCTAACCCATATTCATAATATTCAAATATCTTTTGTGTTTTTCAAAACATATTTACTGATCTTGAAGAGAAATTGTTTTATTAGCAAATAAATTCAGAATTGTAAATTAAGTGGCTAGCATAGGTGCTTGACAAATAGAAGAGAAGTACCATTTATCACAGGTATAACTAACCCAACTACCACCATTGAAATCAGCACATTCATGTCCAATAATGGGTTCTCCTGCAACGATTGAACATCATTATTAAATTGACTATAGTCGGATTCAAAAGTAATACGGCCGTGTAATATGCAGCAGGTTGCAAAATTCCCTCTGAGTAAGGCAGAGGGTTAGCAAGTTTGCAATCTTCTGATACAGCGCGCGTAGAATGCAAGCAGGAGCAGTGTTAAAAATAACCAAATAAGCAGCATACATGGTCTACTTTCTTTTGAATCTGACTTTAGATGATTTGTAGTTTGAGAAGTTTGTTTATGTTTACTTCTCTTCTTTCTTTAGAAACATATATAGGTAATAAACATATGATAATGTGATTACTGGAATAAAAATAATTGTAATTGTAATTGTAATAATAATTCGGTCACAATATTGTAGCTAATGTCTGTCCATCATTGCAATGGCAGGATGTTTTCAAAAAATGAAATGCCATTTTTTCAATTGCAGATCGTTGTAACATACCAGATTTGAACCCATTGAATGTGAATGGGGTTCCATCATCCCAAACACAAGAAGAAACATCACCCGCAATTCGTACATTAGGACAAGTTATTCCAAAATAAACATAACCACGACCTCCATACAAATTCCCGAGAAATGTGTTGATCTAGAAATATGTTCTAAGACGCCTGCCTCCATTTGACCACGATTTGAAAGAAACAAAAATATATATTTTCTATGTTCTTTTAAATATCTTTAGAGCACTGGACTCTGATTCTGTTTTGAAATGTAAGACGTTAGGGTACATGTCTATAGTCAGCGCCCAGAGTAATAATGGAGTGTCACTTGCGTATTTATTTGATTTTTAACACCGCTTCGGCAGGCAAATTCAGAGCTGTTAAACCGGCCCGGCTTTTCCGGCACGGCCAGTTTTTTTGCACCTAGGCCGGGCCTGGCCGGTGTAGGCCGGTGTTGAAGGCTTTTCATGGGTTTTCAGGAATTAATAAGCCAATTTTGGGATATTTTTGAAATTTTTTTTTTGAATTAGCCTTTTCTCAGCACAAGGAACTCATTGAAAAATAACAAAACATAATGATTCGGGGTGGATTCGAACCCCCGACCCCTCGCTCCATAGTAAAGGTTCTTCATTTACCTTATTAACTACAGGCGGCTGACTGCCCGGCCTATGTCGGCCATTTTTGGAACCTAAGCCGGGCCGGGCCGGCAGGGTTAACAGCTTTTATTATTTTAACACCGCACCTGCAGGCAAATTGCACGCGCGTACATGCAAAGTGCATTATTCATCGTAGAGTAGCCGCAAGATGCTGGCGCAGTGCTTGCAAAAGGCGCTCAGATGAGCGTTGAATTCTTGTCACTCCATCATTACTCTTGGCGCTGACTATACTACAAACTAACCTCAGAGGTAGAAATTATAGCCAGTCGGCCCCCGTAGTTCATGCAGTTAATCATAGCGTCTACTTCCGTCGTTTGCTGCGTTATATTCTAAATATATTATTATATTATTCTGCTGTAAAAAGCCAGTGCTGGGAATTTCACGGGCCCGGGCCGAATTTTTGGGAAACCGTCCTTTTTCCAACCCTGTAAGCAGCTAAGAACATAATTTAGAAAAACGTCACTACTTGTGTTAATAATATTACTAAATATAATCTTTATTTTATATGGTGATAAGAAACGGAAATTTCAACTTATTTCTCTCATTGTGAAACACAAGAAACGTTATTAGAAACATTCCTTTCCTAGGGTTACATACCCGAAAATTCATAATGAATTAAAATATGTCTCTTATACTAAACTAAAACCTAGAAAGAGTACAGTCCTTAACAAATAAAAGACTGCAGTGAGCGGTGATGTTTAAGGTTTCAAAAGCGCCCGCGCTGTGGCAAAATTAAACTCCCATTATATGGTTCGATCAGCAATTTTTTTGTTTGTTGTCAGAAACATAGTTTTAGTTGTAAAACAGAAAACAAAAAAAAACAAAAAAAAACAGAAACAAAATTGTACTAGTTTTATTTTGTATCATGTAGAGAAAAGACAAATACGCAATTGCGGAAGCCTACGTATACCATCGCGCTCTGAGGTCTCTTGTTTGCTATAGACTATAAGAATTTACGGTTTTACAGTATGATTATAAGTTTTATACACTAACTTTCAGTACGAAACTTTTCCACCTATTCTAGAATCTGAAGTTGAACTGGCATTGAAATCCATTAATTCTGGAAAGTCTCCCGGCCCCGATCATATCACAAGCGAATCACTGAAGTTAGTAAAATCTGC
>JAQGAV010003874.1:0-11471 GCA_034691345.1 Phasmarhabditis papillosa | reverse complement strand
CCCCCCCCCCCCCAGTCACTGTGTAATTATTATTGTATTAAACTAAAAACGTCCATTAGCTGATTTAACTAAAGTAGAATCTCCTTCTTGCAAACACTCGGTACGTTTCTTTTCTGAATAGAAAATAGAATATTTATTGTTCGACAACTAGATATTTTGTATCATTTTGGTTGATAGTTCATCTTGCTCATCCTAGTGTCCTGTGGTCGTAGCATAGAAACGCCCGGCTGGGTGCCCGGGTAGTTTTTGGCTGACCGAGCAATTGAGAATTGTTGCCCGGGCAGACTAAAAACTGCCCGGGCGCTCACCCGGGCGGTTCTATGCTACGGCGACGGGAGATACTTAAGCCGCAATCAGTCAACACTCCTCCAAATTTGTCTTTTATGGATATGTTTGGTTATATAGTCTATATCAAGAACTAGAAGTGTCCTTGGAAGAAGCAGTGTTTATAAAAATGAATGTACTTTTGAAGAGAAGGCGTCCAAAGTACCGATTTTCCCTTCATTTTTATATAACGCCGCCGCTCTCCGGGATACTGAGTTAAAAACCTACCTTTTGATACAGACTATAAACTACAATAAGTATTATTATTATTATAAATAGTACATAAATTGTGTCTGGCAATATTGATCTTGTGTGTTTTTTAATGTTTTGGTTTCTTGACCGTCACCTGTTCGTTTTGTTTCACTGCCGCTATCAAATACAAAGAGGAAGCTTTAGTTCCAGGAACTAAGCTTCTAAAGTTGGTTACATAAACTCATATTTTCATTTGATCTCGTGTTACAAGTAGCTATAGTTTACGATAAGATTCGTTTGCAAAGTACTAAAGTCCAATTCAAAATTAAAGGGACAGTTTAAACCTTAACTTAAAGGTCTATTGCATAACGCTTTTGTTTCTTCAAATACACAATATTCTCATATACATACGTTGACAATACCGTCTCTTTACTATTGGAAAAGACTGTAGTTTTATCGCAGCTTACGGTGTCTCCACTTTGCTCTGTGTTAAATATTTGAGAAAGGTTCGATTTTACTGATCTCTAACACTTTCTTCCTTCACTTTATTTGTTTGCAGGGATATCACGTGAACACAACGTGTAATGTATTGTTGATATATTATCAACAGTCAACGTTTGTTCCACATTCACCAATTCAAATGTATATATTACTAACTAAGCTATGCCATAACTCGGTATCTAACCATATTATATTAAGAAAACACTGTTACAGTCTGATTAAAGAGGAATAATGGGGTGTTACTTGCGTATTTTTATGCAATTTTGCGTATCGTATGTCAAAAACTTTCAGAGCCATTCTGGGCGAAATCTTTTTAAACACTCCAATATAACTTTCGGATCTTACTATAGAACGCTTTATTGAAATTGTCTATTACAATCTTTTCATTGAATTGGTGAAACGTGTATTTCTTGAGCTGCTTGGTTGCGTTAAACTCGCTAAGTTGCACTTTAAACTGGCGAAGACGTAGTGAGCGTTTGGACATTCTCAAACATAATAGTTCTTAATATTTAAACTTTTCATTTATTGAATTATTTTTATTATTAATAATAATCGATATTAAACAAGTGTTGCGTTGTGTTTTATCCTAATCAGCAACCAGCTAGTCGGAGATTTTGCGAACGTCACGTGCACTTCGTTGATTGCTTTGATCCTGCATTGCGGTCTTAGTTCACATTAAATACAATATTATACTCAAATCAAATCAAATATATATTCCAGTAATCGCAAGATCAAATTCGATTTCATTTGCGTTGGGTAATCGTTTTCTTGTATTCACTTGGTTCATTTCTCGCCATTGTAGCCCAGGTAACACCGTTTTTTCCATAACTGTTGGTGAGCTCGATTATGTCATCTACCCATTGAGTTGGTTGTCGGCCCAGGGTTCTTTTCTTATCCATAGGGTACCATTCTAAAATTCTGTTAGTCCAGCGATCACTGAATTATACTGCTATATTATATTGCTAAGGTATTGTTTTTCATTTTCTTGAATCTTACCGAGAACACTTACTTTATTGAAGTTAATTAAGACATTAATTACAGGTAACATGCTGATAATCTAAGTGGTGAATCGTTAGGAGCAGATAAATTAAGCAAGTTCAGAGAAGATTCTATCTCCGGCCTTAAACCGACTTCTTGGCTAATTAATGTTATATTGTCTATAATAGACATGTCAGTGCTCTGCGAGAATAGACACGAACGTAAGGCTCAAACATATAGTCCATCACAAGATCTAGGTCTCTGGCGCGGTATCACGAGCGCCGTGTTTAAAAAATGAATGTACTTTTCGAGAAAACGCTCCACGTCGACCAATTTTATATTCATTTTTGTAACACTGCACCCCACTCGTCATACCGCGCTGGAAACCTAGGTTTTGAGATAGACTATATTAAAGACTATAATACGCTGTTTTAGGCAGAATGTCCGAGGACCGTCCCAATTCCCAATGTGTCGAGGATTTCAAGAATACACTATTCAAGGTAAAATATTTGTTGTAAAAGCAATAAACAAAGTGTTTTAGATGCAAGAAGTACGGCGAGCTCTAGTAGCATCGATACTAAATGACTCTCATGTGGACCACTCATTGTTAGATACTCTAAGCAATACATTAAATGAGGTTAACAAATCATTTATTTAAATACTTTGCAAAGTAATTCCGTCTTGTTTGATAAGTCCCTTTGTTTAACTGCTATGTTTCCGGCACAGCATCCTGTGGCCATAGTGTAGAAACGTCCGGGCAGTTTTTGCTGTCCGAGCAGTTGAGAATTGTTGCCCGGGCACCCACCCAAGCGTTTACGGCTACTGGAGAGACGTTTTAATATAAAGAAAGGGAAACTGTAAATTTGGAGCCTTTTAGTTGTACAGTACATTCATTTATTAACACCGCTTATTCGCATGCTACCGCGCTGGACACCTTGTTCGTGCAGCAGACTATTTGTAATCATGTAATAGACTATATTGTTTTTTAGCTGACGGACTCAAGAACAACGGGTGAAATGCGACACATCTCAACAGAAGCCGCTTCTTTTCCTATAAACATTAGGGACGAAATCAGAGGTCTAAGGGTAAGATAATATGTATATATGAAATATTAAAATAGACTTTTGATTGATTGAATTGTTTATTTACTACCCAAATTTGATAATACAAAAAATAGAACGAAGGAGATCAGGAGATATAATACATAATTTATTTGAACGGATATCGGTAGATTGAAAATATGAAAAGTAGTGAAAAAGAAAGTTATAGAATTGATTTAATAGTTTACTGAATACTATCGTTTTTAAAAAATCATTAAATTGCCTGAACTATTTCGTTTCGCCCAGAGTCCTAGACGAAATAGCTCTGATATGTTATGTTTACTGCACAATAAAAGCCATTAATAAAAACACTAAAAGACTGTGTTTGAATGATTTTCTTGTTTATTGCATGTTTGGGAATTGAAGGAGCACTTGGCCATAGCACAGTCACAATATGAGAAATAAGTTGATAATATTGTTATCCACCTTGTTTCAGAAGGATGTGGAATTTGTTTCTCGCCTTTCTTCGGATGCGGATGCGTCAATATCGATCGATGAGCATCTGAATTCAGTAGATCTCCCATCTATCTTAGCACCCTATCATACACTGTCATCCGATAAATACTATGAAGAGTTTGAAAATTGCACCAGGTACTAATTCTGCAAATAAGATTGTATTAACATGATTCTTCTAGATTCTTAATGTCTTTTGTTGAGTCATCTAACAACTCTCATAGGAAGCCAATGTTTATTACTGATTGGGATGGAACAATGAAGGACTATTGTGCTCAATATGCCACCAATCTTCAGGTAGTTTACTCATATTCCTGATCCTTTGACGTGTGGGCCTTTTGCATTTAGGCATATGTATGTGTTTTATCGGAACGTTTGATTACAGCCTGTCTACAGCGCGGTGATGATGGGCCGTTTTTCGACCTTATTCACTCGAATTTCGGCTGTTCTCACTGCTGGACCGTTACGAGGACCCGGAATTCTTGATCTGACATCATTGCCTATCAATGGACCAGTATTATTCAGGTAATGAATGATGTAACCTTTTCGTAACACGTTTTTAATTGAATTGAATGAAATGTATTAACCATAGAATATACGAAAGGAGGGAGAAGGCCTTTTAAGATCATGTTAATCCGTTCCATAGGTATAGTCAGATTCAAAAGTATATCGCATTACTCAGCCAATACATTGCTCCACTACTGCAACCCCAATTATAATAGCACGGCCGTATTACTCTTGAATTCGACTATATAATACTTTAACTCTAATTCATTCATATGTTTTCATAAGTTATAAAATTTAAAACCATTGTATAGGTCTTTGTAAACTTTTACAAGTTAAATCAAACATACAGTTTATGAAGAGGGAACACATTTGTATTGTATAATTGTTTATTTTATGTGTATACTTCAGTGGCTCATGGGGACGTGAATGGTGGTTAAAAGGACGTCGTGTTGTACATGAGGATGGTATCACGGACGAAGCCTTTGATGCCTTAGGAAGACTGAGTGACGAGGTAGCATTGTCTATTTAAGTGACATCTGTATTTCTTTCTATTTAGATGGCCGATCTAATACATAGCAGTGAATTTGCTCAGTTCGCATTAGTTGGCAGTGGTGTTCAGAAAAAGGTTTGTCTAACAATAACAAGCAACTTGTCAAGAAACTAACAATAACTCCAATTTGTTTTTTCAATTAAAATTAATGAATATGTTTCTTTATGGTCCAGGCCAAGGCCAGCTCGAGAAATTCTTGCCCCTCAGCAACAATATGTTTATTGGCTCTTCTGATTAAATGATTCATATGACAATTTTTTTTCAGGTTGATCGCCTCACTCTAGGTGTGCAGACCGTTTTTGGTCACGTACCAGAAGAATTGACTTCCAGGTAAATCAAATCATTGATTTGGAGATTAAGTGATAAATCTAATTTTAGATATATTGAAGCTGTCAAAGAACGGATTCATAGAGTAGATCCCAACAGTCAGACTCTAAAACTAGAAGATCACAATCATTTAGAAATTGAAGTGTGTGCACACTCTAACTCATCAGGTTCGTTAACAGTCAATAACAATGTCATAACTTATTATAGAAAATGGAGCTTCAAAAGTGTGGGATAAGGCTGACGGAGTTGCTGCACTAGTCACTTCATTGGGTGATTCTCTGGAGGTGAGTTTTTGTTAATTTGCTCAGAAACGATGGTTTTCTTTTTTATGTTTTCATTCACAAAAACAACAAAAACATTTGTTTCAATAGTTTTTGCGGTGATTGGAAAAATATACGTTATGTTTAATATATTTTTTCTTTTAGGAAGGTATTGTATTAGTTGCTGGGGATACAACAAGCGACCTGCCAATGCTACAACAAGTTGTGGAGAGCAATCCAAAGGTAAACAACCTCTTACATATTATCAGAACACCTAATTACAAACAACGTAAATTATATGTTTACAACGATAACTGGGACGTCCTACTGACTATGTCCAATCTACTGATCGGAGTTATGAGCAAAACAGAGCAATACCTCCATTCTTTACCTCAACGTTTAAGTTTGAAGTTGTTTATTCATTTTACGAAAGACGAGATCGCAGATATTTGGACCAAAGACATAAGACGAGGGGACCAAGGGAGTGGAGGCGGCGAATCAAACAAATTTGCAAGAACTCTTTCTGCGGGGGATTCGAACCATCGACCTCTGGCTTATAAGGCAAAGCTTATAACCTTTAGTTTAACTTATATTTATATAGTTGTATAACTTCTATTACACTTCGTTTAACCAAAATTAAGTATATTCCCAATTTAGGGTGCAATGGCTCTTTTTGTTGGCGCCAACGCAGTACTACAAGAGAAAGTGTTATCTATTATTGGTGATCCATCAAGAGCTTGCTTCATATCATGCCCTGATGTAGCACACGGAGCTTTTTCACGAGTTATTCAGGCCAAACTTGATGTTGACTAAATACGATTTTATTTAACGATTGTTTTAGTCGTTGTTTGTATTCTCCTTTTAGTGGACTTTTGTACTGCTTCTAATTGTGTTCCTTCTGTTTTCATTACAGAGCTGGTAACCGGCCCGGCCCGGCATGGCATTTTAAAACCTATGCCGGGCCGGGCCGGCCGGATAACCTTCTCTGTTTCATTATAACTATATATTTTTACCGGTTGTTTACAAATTCTGTGTTTCTCCTTGTGAGGTCTACTCCATAACATTGATAATCCTGATTTGAGTTTCTATTCTATTTTGTGATGTCTGTTTTTCTGCTAAGAGCTCGTATACATGACTTGTGGGCACCTAGTCAATCTTTATTTAGATTCAACTCTTACTTTTTGTGTAGATATAATTTCTAAATAGCTGTTAATCTATTATTTTCATAGTCTTATTTATATTTTGTCTTGTCTTTTAGTCTTGTAGATAGAATATGTGCTTTGTGTTCGTCGGGTTGTATAGAGTGCGCTAAAGTTTTGCTCGCGAAATTTGTCAGTAAAGGTATTGTATTTGTTAAACTATATAGAATTACATTATAATTTCCCTCCTGTCGATTTTGCATTGAACAACTTTTATTAGCATAGATAAATAACTTTAAATCAATAATATACATGAACTTTCAATAATGAGGACTTGTCTCTCTGATCCGCTTGCAACTCACAGTATCAATATAGTCAAAATTAGCGACACAATAATGCCACCTAAAGAACCAGCTCCCTTATTTTCACTCGAAGGGTCTGTCGCTGGTGGTGGTGGTGCTGCGGTGCTGGTTGGTGGTACAACAATGGGTACTGTAGTTGTAGGTGTGGTTACTGTAGTTGTGGGCGTGGTTACAGTAGTAGTGGGCGTAGTCACTGTAGTTGTTGGCGTCGTTACTGTAGTTGTTGGCGTTGTTACTGTAGTTGTGGGCGTGGTTACTGTAGTTGTGGGCGTGGTTACTGTAGTTGTGGGCGTGGTTACTGTAGTTGTGGGTGTGGTTACTGTAGTTGTGGGTGTGGTTACTGTAGTTGTGGGCGTGGTTACAGTTGTCGTGGGCGTGGTTACAGTTGTTGTGGGCGTAGTTACTGTAGTTGGTGTTGTCGCAACAGTGGGTTTAGTAGTCGGCGTTGTTACGGTGGTGGATGTCGTAGGAACAGGAGCTAAAGTATATATTTTGAAAAATTGGTGTTACCATTCAAGAGTGATAATGGAATGTTGAAATATAATTTCGTAGAAATTGCTCTGAATGTGTTCGAAAACAAAAATAAACACAAAATTACACAAAAATATGGAAGTAACACCCATTGTTACACTTGAAGCAGACTATAAAATTTTTCGTTAAAAACTTCGATAAATTTTCCACGACCACACTTTGACAGTTTTCTGAAACTTACTTTGAGTTGTCGGTGTGCTGTATGTGATCGGTGGTGTAGGGGATGGAATTAATACAACTGACGGTGCTGAAAAATTGTTATAAGCTGGTGCCCTGTTGCATTTGAACGATTATAGTCGGTGGACTAATCGCTTGCAAGAGGTTACGGTACGAACTGCAGCAAGGATATGCTCTATTTTTAATTTATTAGACCTTCAAATGCAAGCGATTAGCCCGCCGACTATATTCGTTTAAAGAAATGACTAAAGTAAATTTTAGCTTCGATTCTAAAACAACAGCACTATTTGGCGATTTCTTGACATATTATTTACAGAAAGCAAATCTTTTTTCAACTTACTGAATACGTGTCCTGTGTATCCGTATTTTTTATCTCCGGTTCCGTAAACGTAATAAACATATTGGGCAGTAGGTAAAGCAGGTTTTGCAGATAGGGTAATCGTGTGGAAACCCTAAAACTTAATTGTTTTTGATACCTTGAGGGTTTATAAGTGTCTCCATTAATTTTTTTAACACGGTTTTTCCTAAAGTACTGCGCTGGAAGCATAGCTACTGCAACATATTATACTATAGTCTATCGCAGAACCTAGGTTTCCAGCGCGATATCACGAGCGCGGCGCTATTGTATAAAATATCAATGTAAAATCGGTAGACGTGGTTCGTTTTCTCCAAAAGTACATTCATTTTTTATAACACAGAACCCCGCTCGTGATACCGCACTGAAAACCTAGGTTTTGAGATAGACTAAATAAGGTTAGTAAAAAAACGTGAAGAGAAACCCTTCTAACTTTAAAACTCGCCCGTGTAAAAGTATATCAGTACAATAGGATGTGCAAGTATTAGAATGAAGTGGATATTGAAGAAAATTGGTTTTTTAGCTTATGAAAGATCCTACTCTTACGATCAGACCTCTCGCCGGGCCGATCTGGGTCGGGCTCTTGGTAGTATATTGAGAAATTCTCGGATTTTCGGCCCGCCGGGCCCGACTCGGGTCTCCCTTAAGAGGTCTGCGTATGATAATCCGAGAATTGGACTATTGAACAAATCGTGGTCTACAGGCTGCTTTTAACTAGAAAAAGATCCGCTAAAACCCTAGCTCTGCATGCAAAATATAACAATAAAGAATACAATATGGCGCTTACCGATCCATTAACTTTACAAGTTCCTGAAAGATACATTAAACCATCCACATAAATAGTGTCCCATTGGTCTTCAGGCAGGTTTGTGAAAATACTAACGCCGTCTAGTTGTAGGTACACACACATTCCACTGTTGCAAATTATCTAAAATCTCTTTATATTCTTTTTTTCTGCATTCACTTTTTCTAAAAAAGAGGAGTGCGACAATGCCTTCAGGTCACAATCTACTTATTCAGCCCAGTGCCAATTATGAGACATGTATCTTGTACATATTTTTTCTTTGTTTTTCACGTCTTGCCGCGCCCTTAGGCAACGTAACAGAACAATTTCAAATGATGAAATCTTGTAGCTCAATTCCTGGACTAATTTACCAAGGAACTTATGTTCATTTATATATCATTCAAAAGGCCATAGCTCAATCTGGGCGGCTGAGTTTTTCCGAATGATTTGGTTCAAGCGTTCCACTTAAAAATGAATTTTAAGTTAAAAATGGGAGCACAGTCCTTCTAGAAACGGGCAAAATGTTTGACAAAAGATAGCTACACTAATTGTTCTTTCAATAAAGTTGGATTAGGGGTGGAAAAGGGGGTGGCCGCTGCTGTTCGAGCTGGTGTATTTTTTCAGGGCAATTTTCCGGCATCTTCATGGCAGACATGTGAAAATTCCCATCTGGTCGACCTTAATGACTTATATGTGCGTTCCTGTTATTTTCACCCGGTCCAGGATGCGCCGACTTTTCGTATTTGAGGCGCTGGCGCCGGCCAGTGCGCTAAATTCCCTCCTCTACATTGGATACAACTCGTACGTGGCTGTATAATATTTTACTGATTCCGTAACAGTATAATTAGCGACGGGCACCTATACAAAAATTCAAAATTTTTCTTGAATAAATCCGGTGGAAAAGTTGGCCTACTAGTTTAGTTACATTGTTCCGAAAACAGAATAACAAAATATAATGTTTCCGCTTAATTATGAAGAATTTTATACTATTATACTGTAAAATACTACTGTTTTCAGATTCGAATGTTGATTTGCTTAATATAGCGACTGAGTACCTCAATTGTATCCATTTCCCCAACAGTGTAAAAATAGCTTGGAGTCTTTATATATTGTGTAATTGAAGGTACTACAGTCATGTAAGCTCCTTGTCCACCTTGTGGTGAGAGGTTGTACAGTCGAGACACATGCACTGATGATGTTCTGCAATTCAAATGTTTCAATGTTTGGCGAAGATTAGGGAAATTTGGTTTAACAATCATGTGCTTGCAGGTTTTTTAAATCTTAATTCCAATGACGAATAAATTTCAGTATATTCTGCCTATTATTGTTTTGTATACTAGGACTAATGTTTTATATTAAAATTAAATGAATTTTGAAAGCAAATGAACTCCGATGAAATGTAGAATGTATTACTTTTCCATAACACTTGCTTTCTTGTCGGTTTCAATTCAAATATAGAATGGCCGTGTTAAAAAAACTTAAACACTCATTTCGCTATACTATTCCCTTCAAAAATTGCGAAGTAGTTTATTCGAAAATAGTGCGTGGCTTTGTTAAGTTTCGAGATATATGTTGAAAGTCTGTAAAAATACGTAGACGACACAGTCTTTTACTCTTGAATCACTTTTACTCACTCAGCATGGAAATACACAGCTCTTCCGTAGGTTTTCGAATCATAAGTCAACATTGGGCTTGTAGAATAGGGATTGATGACAACGGGAGAGCCAAACTTCTTAGTTGTATTCATAAGAATCTGTAACATTATTGTGATTTCAATTCTTTTATTTTCTTAATCAGAATCAAGCTGAGCTGTTTAATATTTGCTGAAGTTTTTATTTCATGTTTGTATGTAACATTCAGTAAAGTTACATTCAAAAAATAAAGCCTGCAAGTTGTTCCCGGGCATCGTTTTCGCTAAAAATTTATGAAAAAAATTAATTTCATTGAGGTCTGGGACCGGGAACTTTTTGACAGATCGGCGGAACCCATTTATGAAACCAAAAATTTCAAAAACTTACATTTTGTGGTAGGGAACAGTCGTTAGGAATATCAACGAAGAAGCTGTTAGCAGTAATAAGATCGGTAACATGGTCATCATCCTGCCATGCTTGAAGGTAGCATTCTGTAAGTACAGGTTTGTAACAATGGCTTTTGGCTGAAGCTGCTTGCTTTTCAATAAATATCGCTTATATTTTGGATGACAATATAAAAGTAGGTAACATCAGGGTTGTAAACAATGAAAAATCTATTTGATTTTGCCCACAAGATAGCTCGGAGTTTCTGATTTGTAATGCTAATCATACGAAATGTTTTATATAGATACAAAAACCGGGATCTTTTTAGAATACAATCGGTTGGTGAAGCTTTCTTTGCAATTAAAAAATGTGATCCAAATACAATCCAATTATTACTTCACTTTTTTTGTAAGAACTTTACCACAGATTTCGTACTGTATTATATCCGGTATTTCTAACTTGTTCAATTGAACTAACCTTGGGCTGGAAGCGGTTGAGGCATGAAGGCGATATGATCACAGGGTCCATTATAGTTACCTACACAAGTGACTCCAGCAACTACCTAGAATACATAATATATAGTAGGGATCGACGGCTCGTGGGCTCAAACGGTGCTAACCGGTTGGCATCACCGACACCGGTGCCACCGTTCGGGCCAAAATGGGCTCGGCACCGACACCGGTCCCTTCTCCATTGAGCCAACTGACCTACAGTAATATATGTAGGGACCGGCACCCGCTAAGTTGTTTTTGGAAATACGACATACATTTTACTGCATTCGAAAGATGCTGCTTAGTGTAACAATAATCCGAAAATAGATTAGGAAAAAGTAAATTTTTGCGAGAGTTACGATCAAAATACTACCGGATATCTTTGGACAAAAATATAGGTAAAATTTGGCTATCGAAAATGGGCG
>JAQGAV010003873.1:0-11472 GCA_034691345.1 Phasmarhabditis papillosa | reverse complement strand
ATATATCATAAAAATTATCAATAATTAACAATCTTGTTTACTAAATATTTGAAGAAAGAATAATAATTCCCTAAAAATGAAACATTTCAAATATACAAGGAAAATGTGGAAAAAAGTGTCATGAAGATTTCACAGAAAACCGTAGCTTAAAGCTCCAGCCGGTTCGAAAAATTCTGACCATGGGCCGGCCCATTCTTACCATACCATCAAGCGGGCCGGACCCAATATTATCAAAACAGATTTGAATGAACTTTATGCTAATGAACGAACGAAAAGAGAGTATATAGCAAAAAATAACATCTAGAAATCAGTACTACATACATATATCAATTATGGATCTTTTAAGTTAGAAACCAAGTCTCTTTAGTAATTTTAGACAGTCTGATCTGCGGAGTGTTAAAAAGTTCAACATTTTTCCTTGTAATCTGTATTTATAAATCGCTTCGCAAAAATAACGTTCCTCTGTAACGCTGATACAATCGTTCCCTCGATAAACTGCAAAAAAACCTTAGCAAACGAACTAATCCAATAATGCACTCATAACAAGCATTGAATCGTATAATCAACATCCTCGGCCTCCCTTTTTCTCGGATCTCATAAAGGACTATACTATTTATCCCACCGCTTCCCTCTAAGACCAGTTCCATGAGGACGTTTCTCACCTCAGCTAACTCGCTCCTCAACACCGCGCCGGCGCGTCTCACCTACTCGACCGCGACTAGCCAAATTATAGCCGCATGCCTATATAAGCCAGCGCCATTCCATCAATAGGCAGTTACTTAGCTACATCGTCTTCTTGTTTATTCAGTTCCATATTATAGTTTACTGTAGCGATTGGGGGTACGGTATTATCCGAACGGGAAAAGAGTGCAGGCATTCTCGAATTGTACATGTTTACTTTGTTAATCTAGTGGCATATTATGAGTTACCAAAGTCCACTGCTGCGTTTTTACCGTTAACAGCAGTTTTTCACAGTGGGTGGTCCTGCCACACAACTGAATTTAATATTTTCTGGAAACGGTGTGAAAAATTGTCCTTTATTTTATTCACTGTTAATCTTATAACTTATGACTTCTTTTGAATTTTGTCAGTCGTTTCTTAAAACGTACGGGCAAGGCAAATTCCGGACAATTTTATTCAAACCGGACTGTTTAACATTCCCAAAACACTATTTCTACTCTCTCTTTAAGTGCAATTTTTAAGAAATTTTAAAAATACTATAAAATTTTGAGACTAGGTCCGGCCCCGGCCGATAAATTCACATCCCCAGTTTAAACGTTCTCAAATTAATTAGTTGTTTTAGAATTCTCTCTCTAGTAATTTAAACAGACTAAATATTGTCTTTTTAGCAATGATATCCGCAAAAGCAGCCGGTGTATCGGCTTGTGGACTATCCATATCGGCGTTGTTCCTTTGTCTATTTTACGTACCCGCTCTTGTCATGAAGATCCAGAGCATCAATGAACAGGTTTGCTATTATATATAGACTTGTTACAGTGAGCGCGTGTTTGGGCTAGCCCCGCCCAGAGGTGGTTATCCGGCCGGCCCGACCTGACCTCCAAAATTTCAGGCCGGGCAGGCCGGGCCGGATTACAGGTTAAATCCGACAAACCGGCCCGGCACGGCCCGGCCTGACCTCCAAAATTTCACGCCGGGCCGGGCCGGATAACCAGCTCTGGCCCCGCCTAGCCCTGTGATATTTTCAACCCCGGTCCACGCCGGGGCCCGCTGACCGGGCTAATTATATGTATCGAGAAGGTGTTTTCAACCATAGTTGCTGGGATTTCTAAAGTATTCCGGGGGCTCCCTGCCAGGTGTTTAACCAAAACCGACTAGTGGTTTCATTGCCAATTCAAAGCTTTTTATAGTCGGTGGACTATTCGCTTGCAAAGGGTTACGGTACGAATTGGAAATTATTTAGAGCTTATTAGAGTAATTAGAGCAAATTTAGTGCAAATATATGCTCCAATTTTAATTTATTAGACCTTTAACTGCAAGCGATTAGTCCGCCAACTATAAATGACTAAATAATTCCTTCAAACGTACAGGTTTCCAGTCGTCAAAGTTGTCGGGGCGAGTTGAAAAGCATATACATATGAATCTAAAAGCCTATTGTTTCATGAGAAGTTTGGTCGTTCCTGTGAATTTATATATAAGTACAGTATCAGCTCAGCCTTTTAAAGTTCAAATAACATCTCAATCAGTTACTTTTTCAGCTGAAAGTAGACTCTGACGAGTTTCGTGTGATGGCTGATATGACCTGGGGAGAGCTGACCAAGACTAGAACTGTAATTGGAAGAACCAAGAGACAGGTGAGGTTCAGTCAGTATATAGACAAAATACAGATTAGGATCTAGGGCGGGAATCGGTGCAGTTGTTATTAAGATCAGTCTTACTTTGAAAATCACAACTTTCAGCAATCTTGATTCAAAATGTCTCAAAAAATTCCCTAGCTGGTGGTTCACATCCTAGGCTGGATCCCAGTTTCCGAGACTCCAATTGAAAAATCTTCTGATGAACCAGAGGGCGAAATCAACATTTTCCTAGATACGAGTGGGGAACTGGGGCAAAAATTCAAGCCCATTGCAAGCTGCGAGCGTTTAATTATCACCTATACCCTCTTTCAAAAACCCGACTTTCAGCTGTCTTGGGCAAAATGTTTCCCAAATTCCCGTAACTGGAGGTTTTATTTTCAGGATTATGGCAGTTCCCCCCAGAAGACGTACGCACTCCATACGGCCTACATGAAACCCGATGCTTTCGTTGAAGGAGCCCCCACTTGCAGTCAGTTTACTTTTATTTTGCTTATTCTGCAGCTGAAATTTCTTCTTACGTGGTATCAATCTTAACACCCAAAAAACTCGGCTCAAAGTAAAAGTTAGTGAGTGGTCTCGTTGAAAATTCATATTTTGGATGACTCCTCTGAAATCATCCATTTTTAGGTTGCCAGGGACAAAACTCATGCCCAGCTGGTCCCGCAGGACAGCCAGGAAAGGCGGTAAGTTCAAAACCCAACTCAGCGTGTTGTGAGCTGAATTCTTGCTCATCGTTTCACTGAGCAAAAATACAGTTAGTATCCGGAATTCGGATGACCAACGAAATACAAACTATATATAGATATTGTCCAAAACGTACATTTTTTTTTCATCCAACCGGACCAGACTCAATTACCAGGAACCATAGTAATCCCGTTTCATTTGACTCGAATACGAAATCCGGGCAAATCGATTGTGGGCGCTTTGCTTTTATAGACCTAGCATGACCTTCATTAACCAGTGTAAACTGGTTTTGATTGAGAAGAATAGACGATCAAAAGTTGTCCAATCGCATAATGAAAACCCCCCATTTACAGGGACTTGACGGCGAACCAGGAGCATCAGGAAAACCAGGAGCACCCGGATTGGCGGGAATTGCCCCACCTGTAACAATTGATGCTGTGAGTTTTCGATTCCTTGTAACCATGATCATTGGATATCATTTATCGTAACCTGTCTTTTTCAGAATCAAGGATGCCGCGTTTGCCCCAACGGTCCACGTGGACCACCCGGACCCCCGGGAGAGGTTGGACCCAGTGGACAGGAAGGAATGCCTGGAAACCCTGGAAGAGGTGGAGAACAAGGCCGCGAAGGATATCCAGGTTAGTGTCAGACTAAAATCCTAAGAGACGATACAGAAAGGTGGTAATATAAATATACTATTCACAATATCATTTAGTTACCACTTAAACCATTTATTAATCACTTGCAGGTTACAACCGTTTCCTCAAGAGACTTTAAAATAATGCGTCTATCAATGTGCAGCTAATATGTTTCAGGACAACCCGGAATCCCAGGCGAAGTTGGTAAATCTGGTAAAGTTGGAGATGCAGGACCACCAGGAAGAGACGGCATCCGTGGCGCCAAGGGACAACAGGTAGGCTAAATACCATATAATACTAGTTACTAAGTAATGTGAGATGAAGCATGACAACCGTATTAGTGAATGTTATTTTTCATAAGAGTCATTGAAGAAAGCATACTATTATGGTAACATGCATAGCGTATATAGCTATAACTTTCCAAATGGTTACGAGATTGCAATATAACATCATAAGTTATAGGGTGAACGCGGAGAATCCGGACCACAGGGCCAGAAAGGACCAGTTGGATACCCAGGTCGTGATGGGCAAAGAGGTAGCGATGGTGAAATGGGACCAGCCGGATCACCAGGCCAGCCAGGAATCGCAGGGGAAAAAGGTCAAGCCGGACTCGCCGGAGCACCTGGAGCACCCGGACCAGATGGATCCTACTGTAAATGTCCAGAACGAAGTGCTGCCGTTCACAAACCACCAGCAACCATCGACAATCCACCAAGTTATGAACCGGTACGTTAAGCAAATGCATGAATCTCACAGCCCTTTAAGCAAAAATAATTACTGAACAAAATCCTTCTAGGCACCAACAGCCACATATCCACAAGATGCAGCTGTTGAAGCCCCAAGGAGTCCATATCGCAAATGGAAATGGCTGCAGTAGACTCCATCACCATACTATGAAAATGAATAATTTGAATGTAGAAATTAGACTACAATTTATATCTAGCAATTCTATTTACATATTAACAAAACCAGAACCAACGAGGTAATTTATTACCACATCACCAAAAATCACAGTTATGTCACAAAAAGTTCGAAAGATACCCCAAGTAATAAATAGAATAGTTTTCTTATGCAAAACTAATAATTAGTATGAGAACATGTAAAGCAGTTAGAACATTATATGTACTTCAATAATAGAGGAGTTAAAAAAAACACATTTAGTAGAAACATTTGACTGACAAATCGAGCACGCGTATGACTCAAATTGTCTCTTGCATAGTGGGCTGCATTTCCGAATCTCTGTTACGTCTCAACATCTAAAATATTTGTCTATATTTTCAATATTTTGCCCAGACTAACCGATAAAAAGGCCCAGCGAGACATATAGCTGGTAAACTGATTGGTATCGGCCCAACGACACCGTAGATACCCATAGAGATTAGCAGATGTCATTCCGAGTCCGATAAGAGCTACTATCATCCACTCCCACTTAAGAAGTAATTAAAAAACTAATATTTACACTCCAAACTACCTTGAAAAACATAAAATCTACAATGACAAAGAAAATCCAACCAAAGGGTGCAAGCACAAGTCCCAACCAAAAAACTCTTCTGTCCATAGCCGGAAAACGAGAAGTATCCTAGAAGCAGATGAGAATTAAGGAGCAAGCAATTGCATCGCTATTGTAAAGAGCCAGAAGTTGATAAAAACAACATTTGGTAAATTTGAACTTTAATAGCAAATTCAAAAGTCTTCAATCAATTTTAGATCAGTCTGATACCTTGGCGCTTTCAAATTTCCAATGATTATTTCCGTTTTCGTCAACGAAATTCCACCATCTTAATCCAACTAGCAACCGACCAGTGATGTTTTTAACTACCCAAAAATCCATCGAGCACAATGTTAGCTGAAAGTATGCACTTGTTAAATAACTGAGAAAAAACTTTACAATTATCAAAAACTGCGTGATGAAATGATCCGTCAACATATTTGCTAGGAAATAATATCCGAGAGATGCCGATCGAAAGCCAATATGTGTAAGAACAATGATTGGCTTGCTGAATGTAGGTTATATCTATGACAATGCAATATGAACAAACTCAAACATTCGGAGACTATACCCCCCAGAGGATGACGTTTGAGGAGCACCCCCAATGTTTAGCTCGGTATCGAAGCCGGACATCAAAATACCTAAAGTAGAAGCATAGCAATATAAATAGCCACAAATTTACATAGATGTGTAAAGTGAGCAAACACTGAATTAAACAAGTAATTGAATCATAACATTTATTGAAAAATAAAAACATAAAATTCACCCGTGTTTGTTGCACTACAAATGAGGTTTATTAAAAAATACAAAAGTTGATTTACACTGCGAAATAGATTAACTGAGAGAACCAGCTTGTCGAAGTATTTTGTATTCATCAGTTGACGAAACCATTCTAATACCTGACTCGAGTATTTGCATCCTAAATCACAATATTATTAATTAAAACACGTAAGCATGCTCACTCAATAGTCTCCGGCATGGCCTCGAACAAATCCAGATGCAATTGCTTAGACCAGCGACAATTATTTGCAGCTTTCACGTAGAGCTAAACATAATTTTACGAATTCTGCAAAAAAAAATCGGTACTTACATTTGGCTGATTTTGGGGGGTGGCGTATTTTATGGCCAACCTCCACCAGAAGGGGTCTGAAGTAGCTTCTGCACGTTCAGTTGCCAGTTTGCAAGCATTGCCATTCTAAAAGTTCAAAAAATAGGTTAATTTTTAAAAAACACTTACGTGCTTTTTATCATGTAATTCCCATTTAATTTTTGCCAGGCAATACATGTTCTGCGCTGATTCTCCTAAAATATTCCTTATAAAACAAACTAAGGTGGCCAACCAAAATTGTTTTCCAGATTAGAGAGCTTAAAACGATCCTTGGATAGATAATGACATGTTAGACCAATATCGCAAAACCTGAACAAGATAGTGGTTTTGTAAATATTAAAACTAACGTCTTCCAAATACGCTTATTCTCGGGAAACATTTGAACACAGCGAATAGCATGGTCGACGGCAAATTGACGATGTGACATTCCGCCAACCTAAAAATCAAAAAAACTCAACAGTGTTTTCTGGATCACACAAATTAATATTATTTTGAATTTACTAGAAACAACTGAAGAAAAACCCATAAGGTAGAAAGGAAGATATGTGCCAAAAAACGATAGAGTACAAAGAAACCATATAAACCGCACCCTTTGTCTGAGAAGAAGATTCAAATAGGTTAAATGAAGTAACCAATTCTGCTGATGGAACCCGGTGCTCAAGAATTCAAGCGGAATGCAGTCAACCCAACTTCCAACAGACTTTGCTAAAATAATAGAGCTAAAATTAGATGCCAACGAAACAAATTAAAGAAATACTCACCAGAATATTCTAAATACATAAGAAGCACATTGCAATACACCACATGATTTTGCAGCATTTTACTGGTAAACTGACAAACTTCATCAGGTTCAGAAACTGCAACTGAGCCCATCTCATACAACTTTTTCTTTGCGAGTAATATTTGATTTGGCGATATCTGAGAATCACTAATTTCAATGAAGATGGGTGAATAAACCTCATCGGCTTGTTTCAATCCGAGAATCCAGCGAGTAATGAAATCACCGATGTTGTCGTTCTTCTCATTCTGAACGTAATGTGTTTAATTTATAAGTATAAGAATAAAACAATACCTCTGCGACGGCAACCAGAAGAGCAAGGTGAATTTGAAGAAGCAAACAATTATATTTCCCATTCGGTAATTTGTAAAGCTCCTGTGACTTATTTAAGAAGTGCAGCACCTTCTTAGACCACTTTTCCCTTAGTAAACTAGTAGAGGCAAATTGATTCATCTGGAAAAGGCATCGTGATGGTTACCAGCACATTAGCAAACCTCAACTAGGCTTAGATAGGCAAACGCAAATTTCCGGGAGTCGACTTTGAAGAAGTCCAAGCCTTCCACCAGCAGAGGAAGATTACTCATTGCGTCAAATTTCTCCTTGCACGATAAATGCTTATCAGCTGCCAGAAGCTGAGCTTTCCTGAACGGTACTCATTTTGCATGTTTAATAAATGATTTATATTACACAGGAATCATTGAATAAATCATTGATGCTGCGTCCTCTCCAAAAATTGAAAAACAGTTTTTCATCATCGAAAGAACTCGTTCGAGGCAAGATACCGGAAAATCTTGGTACGGCGGTGGCACGCCAAAGTCATTTGCTAGGAAAAAGCCTGGTGTGTTCTAAATAAAACATAATTCATAGATAATAAAAAATAAAAGTACCGATTCACGCGAATCACGAGAATAAATTGTGGCACCAAACACCGAAAATAATTCATACAGATGTTTAAACATAGGAGAACGTAGATTGCACGTAAATAGCTCACAATGTTGTATTTTACTGTATTCAACCTAAATATTGAATACTAAAATTTCGAAATATAAAAGTACCTCTTCGTCATAATGGACACGTCCAGGACGAACGCACAGCTCAGACATTTCTCGCTCAAAATCGGCAAAAGTCTCCTCATCACTAGTTTGACAGCTAAAATAGCGGACCTTCATAACTTAATGGGCAATCTCTCACCGATAGATAGCCGATGCCCTCTGATCTTTGAATTTCTCAAATTCGACACGCTCTAACCGAATCTGCTCAATTGTTTCATCGCTGGTGATACTATCGAAATCAATGAACCCTGTAATAACGCTGCATAAGGACGAAAGTGTACCAACACAACCTCTACTTCCAATATCCCCGAATCGAGCCACATTTGTGTCCCAGAAGCGTTCAAATTTGCTTCTATTGACATTGTCGAAGCCCTCTGTTCCACAATTTAAATCAAGCGTAGCCGGAAAAGAAAATATGTTATAACATGGGTTCTTGGAGTATACCTGGAGGGAAGCGATAGCTCTTTCCGAGAAACCACAAGCTAGTAGCCATTTCAAACGTCGAATGAAGCAATTAAATTGGAACGCTTCGGTACCTGGTTCAGCACTGTGCGATCTGAATCAATGATCGTTACAGTTATTTTTGGGGAACAACTACTTTATGGTACCCATTGTAAGCCCTGTAAGCTTCTGATCACAGAGGTCGAAAACATGCTCCTGAAAACCAATAATTAAATGATTCCCAATTTGTATGTATACCAATTTAGTGGAAGAGTATCGAGTAGCGGAATACTGAATATTATCTAAATACTTGGCCCATAGACTGCATCGATTCGGGAACACATTGAGCAACTAAAATAAAATAACGGTTATAAAGTACTAAGTGTTCAGAAACCATTCTCCATTCCTTGTCGGCATCATCCGTCAGTCCATCCTCCATCAGTATATTGATTTTCATCACTTTCAAATCTACGTCACGGGGACAGTTTTTAATAGCCTAAACCAAAAGCATACTATAAATAATTGTCGCATTTAATACCATTTGAAGAATTGCTAATTTTCGTTCATTATGTGCCTGTTTACCCTGAGAGTCTGTAGTTTCGCCTAATTCAACCATAAGCTTGAAACGACGATCCTGAACAAGTTTTTTTGCAGGTGATACGAGCCAATAGAAACTAACCACCAAATCCAGAAACTGGTGGTACAACTCTGGTTTATGGGAATTGATTTTAATATCACTGTTGACCTCTCTTAATTTGTTATCGACTTCTTCAGTGGCTAATGTAGGATTAGACGACTAAAATAACCTAATAACTGGTACTAACGTATAACACCTACTTTCTCGCGTTCCGTATGCTGTTGAATTCGCTCCGACTCAATTTCATGCTTAAACACATGGCCATATTCAATATTGAGAACTACAAACCGGATAACGAAACTCCTCGAAGGGGTAAATAGACAATGGCATAAAATCGCAATTGGTAGGAAAGTCGATTTTCCGGAACATATATTCTCTTTTTCTTGGATTAAACTTTATTGGCTTCTAAATAATTGATATGACACAGAACGAATATTTTACAAACCTGAGATATTAGGGAGCGCTCGCATTTCTCTTCTGGAACTCTATTGATATCTTTTGCTGAGCTGAAGACCTAAAACTCGTAAAAATATTTTTTTTTACAGTTAGCACTTGCATTATCCATGAAAGAAGGTTGCCCCGGTGTTCTCAAAAGAGATATGTTCGTGTAGTAGCAACTACGATGACGAGAGTAGACTGACTCAAATTGGAAGTTCGTGGGTTCGTCGTGAAAGTCTTGAACTAAAAAAAACCGATTATGTCGTCACACAACAAACTAACAAATATTATGACGAATGTCATCACTATCCACCATATATGAATATTTGGGCCGCGGCTTTACCACAGTGTTCTTCGCTGGTTCACTATCTGAAACGCATCAACTCTTCAGTTTTAATAAGAAAAAGGATTACGTTTATTTCAAACTACTAAAGAAAGAATGTAATGCGGAATGAACTAAAGTATGGTGAAACTATTGCGTTTCGCCCCATGCCCTAAACGAAATAGCTCCGGTCAGTGTTGTGGGCTTACCAGTACGAGCACTGATTCAGGTAATAATATACATACACAATTAAATTATGCATTTGATTCTACGTATAAAAATAATGAGAGAAAAACGTTTAGTTCTTTTTTGCGAAAACGATAACACCAAACCTGACGACGATGATCTGTGGCGCCTACTCTTCTTCGATTTCTTTCTGCGCTTTTCTGAAATAAACACACACTATTAGCTTTGTATTGGCCAAACCTGAATCACTTGAGCTGCTTGTTTCCCTCTTAATCTTTTTATCGGTTTTCGCCTGCCCTGTTTCTGGAAAGTCTGAATTCATCTTGTGGCGAAATTGATTACAAACCTGACGACGATGATCTGTGGCGCCTACTCTTCTTCGACTTCTTTCTGCGCTCTTCTGAAATAAACACCCACTATTAGCTTTGCATTGGCTAAACCTGAATCACTGGAGCTACTTCGTCCCATCTTACTATCCTTGCCATGCTTCCTTAAAATAAATTTGTTTATATTAAGCGTCGAACGCAGCTACCTTTTATGGTGTTTTTTATTTTCCGAATCGGAGCCATCAGTCTTCTTTCCCAATCGAATTCTTCTAGATATAATGCCATTCAAATGCTCGGAAAAGGCAGTCTCTGCAGGCTGAAAATGAAGTACCGTACTTCCTCAATTTAACAATAAATCTTACAACAGTCGGAGCACCACCATCACTATCTTCATCACTTTCATCGATATGTTGATAGCTTCGGAAAACTCTTGCCTCCTTGGCTTTCTCAAGAGCTCTTTTTGCCTTCTCTTCTTCTTTTCTCTAAAACAAGTGATTGTAGCAATAATTCCATAAAATACTTACCTTCCTACGTTCCTCTAAGATGCGTTCAGTTGATCTGTTATATGAAGGAAACGTGGGCCGTCTATCAGAATCGAACGGTTCGTCTTTTACTCCTCTGCTTCCCGAAGAAGTCGATGGATAACCAGGAAACATCTAAACAGGTATTATTATTACATCTTGAAAATTGGGCTATTTAAAAATGAGATATGAAAAAACGAGAACAGCATTTAGATCAATATACAGCATTGGTGCTTAAACCACAACATTCGAAAAAACTCAGTCGCACAGATTGAGCTATGGCCTTTCCAATAATATATAAATAAAAATAACTTTCTTGGTGTTAATCGGCTTACTGACTATATAGTAATGCTCTGCATATGACTAGCGAAAATATAAATATGCATATTAAACTTCTACATCATAAGTATATCCAATCCACGTTATAACGAATATATTCCATCGCACTTGCGAAATCTTGAGCAGAAAATACGACGCCGCGTTTCATTACGGCCATCGCTCTTCGTTCTCAATTCATCAAATATAAGACCGTCGAAT
>JAQGAV010003872.1:0-11474 GCA_034691345.1 Phasmarhabditis papillosa | reverse complement strand
ATTATTCCATAATAATAAACTAAACAAGTCTCAAAAAACACCGCTTACAAAAAAAAACAAAGTATAAAAAGTATAAAAGTATAAACAAGCTTAAAAAAAACAAAGTATAGGCTAAAAATTTCAAAAAACCTGAAGTAAAGGTTACACGGAGTAGGGCTAAAGTTAAACAAGAGTGGGTTAATTCCAGAAAATAGCACTGAAAACCAACTTTTTTGAAGAATATCCGTTAAAAAATATCAAATAGACTAGGGCCGGCCAGTGCCGGGGCCGACTTTTTGGGAAATCGGCCCGGGCCGAAAATTTGAGCAACGGGCCGGCCCGGGCCGGCCTTTTCCCAGGCCATGTCCTCCCCGGAGACCTTGGTCCCCAAGATACCTTGTCCGCATTGAGTAGATCCCGTGCCTAAACCTACTATGGCTTATTCTCTATGTGTACTGGTAATATGGTAGTCATGTTTATTTAAACTATTATGTATATTTAGATGTTATAGTTTATTATTTAGTTTTCACAAATATGCTGAAAACCGTAAGCACAAATTCTACAAACAAAGAAGATAATACAGGTATATGGGAGAGCGTACTCATAAAGCTTCGTTGATTTAAAGAGCAAACAAATAAATATAATACAATAAGTTAAGAATAAGAATAATAATAGTACAACTTATTAAAATAAATACATATTAAATATATATTAATAAATAAACAACGACATGGGCAAGATAGGACTAGAGTTCAACAAAAACGGTGCATAAGTGATGAGAACAATAAATAGAAGTGAAATTGAGATGAAATAATCGATTATCGATTGATTATAGAGAAATATTGATTAGCAGTAGATCTTCTAGAGAAACCTCTTTTTATCAATATACGTACATGTCGAACAACACCGTTGGCGAACCTCGGTTGTATCACACCTAAAAAACGTTAACAGTTATAAATTGAAGCAGAATGGCGCAGTGGATAGGAGTTCTGTTTTTGGTCCCAGGAAGGATGGTTCGATTCCTCTGTAGTGTGTTATTGTCTCAAAGCTTCCTCAGGGTAATTCATACACATACTACGGCTTCTTTAAAAATTCACTTTTTGCGGTATTTTATGAATGCCGTAGTCAGATTCCGGAGCAGTTTCTTCAAACACCCAGGTGCTTCTATTTAGGAGTTTCCAAGTTTCGTAAACATTAGGTTTGAGAAATTTCAAAATGTGAAATATGGCAACATTCGTAGTGTTACATAAAATTTGATGCATAAGTAAATCGTGCAAACAGGCTTTTGGGAGCTTTGTGTTACTGTAACTTACGAGTGGAACAGTTTGATGATGTCGCAGAACCGAGACTGATCCTCGCAGGAAGAATCTGGAAAGGGCAGAGTGGGATTGAAGAAGATGCATAGTTAGCGTAGCAAAGCGTATAGTAAAAACGGTTCCTGCCCAAGTTCAGCATTACAAAACATATATTTCAAAAAGTGGAAGCAAAAACAAGGCTCAAGATATCGGGGGATCAAGGGATCGTACCTAGACTATGCTAAAACGGTACTGCTCGTGTAATTTTGAGATATTGGCTTCCCATCTTTACTGAGTATCATACCTTGTAATCTCAATGCTTCTGGTGAACAAGCCGGTAGATTATGCTGCGGACAGGCCCGCGCCGCCGAGGGTCTTCGAAGATTCTCGCAACTTCTGCCAGCCGCCTTGCCGGAAGAAGCCCAGACACAGGATAGGAGGCGGAGCTTAAATAATCAATAAATACCGTAACCCTAATGATCTACCTGTACTCCGCCAGTTCCACAGGCGGATGAGCAGGAGCCCCAGGCTGAGGCACGCCATTCGGCACGGCAAAGCTCTGAAAAGGTAAGTTAAGCTTTTTATAGGTCTAGCCACTTTGAAATCTAGGCCTAGGTTTCCAGCCCAGAATTCTTACTCGGAGCGGTGTTATAAAAAAAATGACTGCCCGTTGGAAGAAAAGGCCCCACTCCACCGATGTTTCGTTCACTTTTGTATAACCCCGATTCTCCTCAATGACCGTAGTATAGAAACGCCCGGGTGGGTGCCCAGGGAGTGCTAGAGATATGTCTCTTGCTATAGACTATACAAGCTATTATTTATCCCAAATAATGCATTTTCTCTTTTATCTGTGAAGTTATTTGGAATACAGAGCTTCCGTTTAACTAATAAGTCCTATAATTATCGGGTGCGAGCCCTCCTTTATAAACTTGGAGCAAACCAACGAATTCTGTTATTGGGCCGGCCCCTTTCGTAGAATAACATCTTTTGTTTATAACTAACCACTCTGACATTCCTTTCTACTCTTTGGTTTCTGTGTTCTATCACATCTATCTTGCTCTACTTCTGTACCATTTGTCTTAAGAACACAACGAACTTCTCTCTTTTGTTGGGCTAGACCGTCACGCATACATCTAGACTGAGAACACTGAAAGATAACAGTTAGAACTGCTTGGTTCTAAGTTCATAATAACACGACGCCGACCAAACCTCTGGTAGCTCAGTGGTTAGAGCACTCGTCCGGTAAACGAAAGGTCGCTGGTTCGAGTCTCACCCAAGGCATACTTTCCGAAACGTTTCTCGGTCATTTGGGATTATTATATCCAACATAACCTTGTGAAGGTTGTTTAAATCATGGGTGTTTAAGTGCCTGGCCACCTGAAGCTCCACTCCTCCTCCGCGGGTGGCCCCGTTTTAAATAAAAATGGCTTTTTGTAACAATAAAATACAAATTATCATTGTATTAGTTTTATATGTAGAGAAGTTAAATGACTCTTTATTAGTTGAATTTATAGTCTATTATAGGCACACATACTTCTGGTTGGTGTAAAGTTCTATTCAAGAATAATAATGGAGTGTTAAAAAAGACATATACAATGAATAGAAGACTTTTTTTGTTTAGTACCTGTTTTTAATAAATTATATATAGACAATGTAGGTTTGAAGGAAAGTTTTTAGTTAATTATGTCAAATAGTTTTCAGTTATTGTCATTTTCCATGACTGCTAACGAAATCCTTTTCTATTTTGTTATTATATCCAGTGCGCAACTCATGTTAACATTTTACCCCGAACATCAGGATCGACATAAAATCTAAATATCTGATGCTCTCAACAGCTACCTCGCTCCATTCAGTAGCTTCCCATTCTGGACAATCCTCACGGTGACATGGTCTAGTCTCAGATGGTCTAGGTCCAGTTAGTACAGCACAAATGGATCCATCTGCAGTACGAACATCAGCATCCATTGATATACGGCAAGCGACACTACGGGCCTATAAATAGTGTGAACGTCTCTTTGCGGAAAGTATTATTCGAACTAGAAGGTTCCGGGCAACGAGCTTATAAGAAGAGTTCAATTTCATTTTTTTTTTTCAAAAAAAAATTCAAAATTTTTGAGCCGGCTAGGTCTGGAATGAAATACAGCAAAAAATGGGACAACCACGTTTCCGAACTGTTTCTTTATCAATGAAAATCATTATTAGATCAACATTTGATGCTGAATTGAATGCAGAAGACCCTTTTTTAATAACTTCAATATGAACCGAGTTATCCATCAAAACCTATGGAACCTATCAAAAGTTCGGAAACGTGGTTGTCCCAAAAAAATCAACAAAAAAAACTTTTAAGCAATATCCGAGATACTATTGTACATATATTTGGTATGTTATATATAGACGATGTGAAGATAATTTCTTATTCGGAGTATTGCAACAGTTTCGAACCGGATCTAACTTAGTTGATATTGAATTCTAAATACCTGATATCCGGCAACTCCACAAGTCGTCTGTCTACAGTCACTCCAATGCCCGATCACCCATTCTGAATTTATGACGCCTCGATATTTTTCTAGCTCGCGAGCGACATCCACATCATTGGTGGCCGAGAGAAGAGCCTAAAACATAATAGAAAGGTAGGTACTTTTAAATAAACTTCACAAAGTTTATATATATAAATAGCTTACCTCAATGAATGAAGAATTCGGCATTCCGTGATATGCGTGCACAGGTTTCATCATGTCTGATGGGGCTAGGCGATGACCAGCAACCTGAAAAGTAGTACTTATTTAATGTTTTAATTATTACATTTAAAAAAGTTATGAATGACGATCTGTAAATATCAAATATAGTCATATGGTTCTCTCCTAATTTATCAGTTTCAAAGGACCAAGCAGTTTACTTTTCACAAAAGGTGTACTGTGAGACACTACTGAGCAACCAGGACTCGCAAACTCGTCTCATCGTCTCAAAATCAAAACAAAATCGTCTGTCTATTCTAATTACAGTAACCCTCTTCCTACCTTTTCTTCTTCATCATCGTATTTAATGATTATGGTCAAGTTTCCCACAAGAGTGCTTGTGAAACATTCGTAAAGACCAGAGTCCTCCAAACGAGCATGGAATATGCGGAGATTACCATTGCTAGACACCTTCATGTGAGCTGAAATGGTCATCTATTTTATAGTTTTAGATATTTATTGTTTCCGCTTTCTTTGTTGGGAAAACCCGGTAGTCGCGATAGGAGATTTTGCGCGCTGAAGTATCCTAGAGCTTAAAAGTTCATCTACCCAACTCTGAAGTTTTGAATATAGACCGGTCTACCGTTTCCATATAACACCTAAGATGCTTTCCAATCCCGGTTGAGATTTCGAAAACTGATCTAAATTCTCTAATTCCTGAACCCACCATCATTTCTAATTTTTTTTCCATTCTTGGACCAATTGATTCTCTTCTTGTCAAAGTTCTTTCTAGGACATCGTATCTTTATACTGGTTCCTTGGTATACTGTAGCTACGCCTCCAATTGTAAGCGTTATCTTCTTCTGTGGAGCATTCTGCTCGAAGACTCTATTGGAAAGAAGTTCGGGCTTGTCACATCTGCCTAAAATAACAGAAGTTTAATAAATTAGGTTCTATCAGTGGGCAGGTTCAGCAAGGATTCAGTGATTGCGAGAGATTTTATTCCCAAAAAAGGCGGATCCCAATAATTATAATCCCACTTCCAAGCAGAAATATACACTATTCTATATCTAATAAATTTTATCTAGCTACAGTAATCCCATATCCTGCCGACCACCTCCCTGTTAACAGCTACAATATCCCACCTAGACTGCACATCTGTATTGCTTGTGGTCTCTCCCCCATACAGTCCTTCTCGCTTCTTCTGTCTCTTCTTCCCTTAGAGTCTTTTCCTTCACAAAGAACACGGCGTCTCTGCTCGCCGGAGCCACAACTGGCACTACATTCAGTCCATTCACCGGTCTGAAAAGTGATAATCTTAGAATCTAGTCAATGTGAAATAGAATCTTTTACTTGAATGGAAGAGTTGGATAACTTAAAACGCTAATGCGGAAGTGTATAATAATAATCATAATATCCATGTATCCATGCGGTAGTGTAGACGCTAAGAAATGTTTGAGAAAATTAAAAGGAAGAAGACCTGTCAATTGTCTATCTATTAGTACTATTAATGATATCATAACACAACAGTTATTTAATTTTATACTGGACCCTCGGTCTAACACTAAGGTTAGCAGTAGAGATGGGCAGCTGGGCTGGGCTCGATTGATCATTTGATTACTTTGGCTCAGGCTGGGCTGGGCTCAGTTTTATGACCGCCAGGGCTGGGCTGGGTTGAAACCAGCCCAAAATGCCCATCTCTAGCTGGCAGTGAATCATATTATATAGTTGAATTCAAAAGAAAGGGGGTGGGGTGTTAAACAATTTAAAGGCCAATTTCGCAGGGCTTAGCCCTCGAAAGTTTATTATATAAGCAATTTGCTCATAAACTCATGATTATCACTCTATTGAGGTATTCAAGAATGCAACTTACAATCCAAGTTGCTGGACACGGTATTATGTTACATTGCTGAGAGTCTGAAGGTTTTGGAATAGGGCAATCAGAATCTGGTAAGACTATATGTGCATCGGCTCCTGAAAAAAGGATGTCAATATAGTCGACGGCCAGATTGCTTGCAGAGGCATACGGTCAGTTTTGCAAAGAAGCGCGGATTCTATGGGGCAATAGACTGAAACATAAAACAATTAGCGCTCCAGTGCTATAGTCACAGTCCTTTACCTGTAAGCAAATTGTGCGTCGACTATAACAACACTTTAAAGTTGATGCAGTATTTTGGTTATTAATATAATTATTTTTGTTATTAATAGTATTATTAATATTAATAATATTATTATTTAGTAACTCTAACTAACCTCCATTCCTACTAACAGGCCTTACACATTTAACACTTCGAGTACTGGTTCCACTTCCACAGGTAGTACTACAAGGTTCATAGGCACCCACCTTAAAGAAAAAGAAAGGTTCTTTCAAAAACACTTTTAAAAATTTACCAACGATTGATCTAAAAACCTTTTAATAGCTTATATTTGTATGTTTAAACTTAAATTATAATTGGAAGAATCCAGTAAGCTGGCTCTCATTGGGACAACGTTTTAACATTCGAGCGAATTTCCTGACTATTCTTTAGCCCTTTAATACCTACCTGCCATAATGGTGGACACGGATGTGTATTGCACTGTCTAACTTTCTCTGGCGGAGTAATCTTGGAGTTACAGGAGTTCCATGGAACTGAACGACCGGAAGAGACTTCGATGCACTTCAGAATGGCCTTTTGCTTGCCTAAAACATTTTGCATCTTCGAAATTATAAAATTTTTAGTAGTTTTTAAATGTTCTACCCAAAGATATTCCTATAACACAGTCTATATACTATACGTTTGTTTTAATAATTAATTTTATAACTTTGATCAATAATATTAATAACATTATTAACATAAATCTTACCTCCCAAACAGGAATGTGAGCACTGTGTCCAGTCTCCATGTTCCCATCTGTACGGAGCATTATCCACTGGAATCTTAGGATCTTCCTGGAGAGGACAGGCACGCACCTCGCAGGGCTGGTACAGCGAAGGTTGGGGAAGGGCTTAAATAGAATTTTAAGTAATTTAAAAAAGGTTTTTATAACGTGGAATTTTTATTGTTTGGTAAAAAGTTAGTAGGAACTATTGGAAACAAGTAATAAATTTAACAAATTAAGTTGTAGAATACAAAAGGGGCAACACTAGATGCACACGGGGTGAAGAAGTTCGGGAGTATGCAAAGACAGGTTCTGATCTTGCTGTAAATGCTTTAGCCCTAACCGATTTTGAAAGGAGCTAACAATAAATTCATGTACCAAAGTTAAGAATTCAATCGTATAATTGATTTTCTTTGTTTTGAAACCCTCCAGTTAAATAGTCTGTTTATCCGGGTCTTACATTGACATTCCGAGTACGGTAGTTTAATAAGATTAGCAGTTATTGGATGTAGAGCCATACAGTCGGCGGAGCGAGATTGTACTCCAGAACCACAGGAGGAGGAACATTCGGACCATACACCAGGGATTATTCTAAAAAGAAAGCTAATAATACAGTTTCATTCAATCATTCATGTATGTATATAAGTTCACCAGCTACTAGCGTACCGAGTTCCGGGGTCGTATACACGAACGCAAAAGGGCATAACCTGGCCTACCCCGGATTACGCAAATCGTTCTGGCGGTGTGAAATACATAGGCTTCCGCAATTGCGTATTTGCCCTTTTGTGGACATAATACAAATTAAAACTAGGAAAATAATATTTTTCTAACAACACACTAAATATTGCACATTGAACCATATAATGAAAGTTAAATTTTACCAGAGAACGAGCGATTTTTTGAAACCTTAAAAATATTGCTGATTGCAGTCTTTTGTGTTATGGACTATACCATGAAAGGGTACACCCCCACAAGGTACATACTTTTGCGTTTCTGGAAACGGGCATACTTCTGGGTTTTCAAAAGAACAAAATCACTAAAACTTAAAACATTCTAGGTATCTTCGAAACTACTTTAGATTTTTAGCTATCGCGGTCCATTATTCTTTTCCAGAAATATTAAATCATTCAATTGCAAGCTGATTAATTCCCATTTAATGTCTCATTTGGCTTTAGTCCAGCTTTCCCCTTTGTTGTAAAGTTTATGTGCTCTAAATCAAATTCACAATTGAACACGGCGCTCCATTATGAATAGCAAGAAGCGCCCTAATAATAATTGAGGAAATCCACTCAAAATGGGCCAATCAAGTCCTTTATGGGTGGCACTGAATTAACGCCAACTGTCTCTGCTTGGCGTCTATCTCACAACACTTCATCTAGAAGTAAGCGCGCTACATTAGTGTTTTCTGCTGGGAACAATTAGCACTGGAGCGCCACTTTAATGACCGTTATAAATATGTTGCCAGATTGTTGGAGTTAGAGAACTTAGCAGAAAATGCGCGGAGTTAAATATAGTGGAGTTTAAGAATATTGCCGGTGAGCTTGAAATCTCAGGTTCCGCGCGAGTAAAATGAGATGCGGTGTTAAAAAAATACGAGGCTATTACTCACGGCTCGCCGAAGTTCAAAATACTAACGGGTCCTGTAACGAGATTTTTGTAGAAATATGCCGATAGTGAGCTGTGCTAAAGAAGCAGTCCTTTATTTCGTTTGCCGCTTTGGCGAGCCGTGTACTCTCGAATCCAATAAGAGTAAAGTTTTAATTATTCAGGTTAAAAGATTCAGGTTTCGTTAGCAATTTTGAAATTCAAGTTTTTGCAGGATTCTGAAATTGATGTAATACTTTAGGAAACCAAGGTAACATACAATAACTTTAGATCTTATTGCAAGGCATATTTTTGAGGTTCGAGTTACAGTAACCCGATGCTCTCTCCGAGACCTACCTCGGTGAATGGCCATTACCATCGGAGGGGTCGAAGGTGCCATCTAGGTAGCGGCGATCGCTCCATTCCAAACTGAAATTTGACAAATATAATAAATTTTGACAAATTCTCCATCATTTGAAAACATTTTGTTTAAATAGTCCTTTAAACTGAGTTCCCAGTTCAATTAATCAGCTGACTGCATAAACATCTGCATACACAATATTAATCAATAGAACACAGAAGAAATATGGGGCTACAGTAACCGATGGAGAACGTTTAGTATTATACTATTATACTATATAAAAAGGTTTCTTATAAAATGCCACTTAGAACACTTCAGAAAGACAATCCCAATCCTTGTAAATCGGAGTTGAACCCATCCTAAACTCCCTTAAAACTACAGTAGTTTACTCCAAGACCGTATGAGCTACGCTTAATAAGACGAATAAATCCGGATGGATTATTACAGCTTATGCAATTTTCGAGTGCTTTAGCTTAATGTTTTCAGCAGCGATATCGGAATCCACGTTTTTCGCACCGGAAGACTGAATGTTAGAAAGGAGCCGCCTCTGCTCAGAAGATTCCGGAATGAAGGGCCGAAACCCTGGGCCTAAGAAGTCAACTATTATTGTGATACAAGGGTTTCAGCAAATAGAATAAAAACAACTTTGTCTAGAATATCTTATTTTAATAAACCCGTTGCAGTCTTAGCTAATCTTTTGTTTCTTTGCTGCGGTCAGCTCCATGACCCTTGGCGCTGCCCGTTTTGTGTTTCGCTTTATAACAAATGAGTTTTAGATACTTTTGATCCCCCTGGGGCGGGCCCCGATTTCTTCGCAACTAAGACTAAGACCCCCCACTAAGATGTCAGAAAACGAAACAAATAGCCCCAATATTAAGACAACATATTTGGACAACAAAAGTACTTCCAAGCGGGATTACGAAAAGTAAAATTACTTTTGTAAAGACTAATTTTGAGAAAAAGTTTATTTTCGAAAACGATGAAACATGAATTTGTGAAAAAATGATTGAATAATAACCTTATAACCGAATTTACATATTAAGCAAAAAAAAAGAACGCCTTCCCGAGGTGGAGGCTTATTTTGCCAGTGACCCAAACATAGAAACGCCCGGGCACCACCCTGGCGTTCCTATATTACGGCCACTGGCCAGGTGCCGGATTCGCATTATTCATCCTGTCTGGGTCGTTCAAAATTAGAAAGGGACAGCCCACGAACAACCCTGAACGACAGAATATAATTTGTTTCCAAAAATGTTAAAGTTTTTTAAAAAGATCGTTTCCAGACAGTTCATAGAAAGTAACTTACTAGAATTGCTACATTATACATTACATTTCTAGTCTAAATTAGCTACTCCTTGCCCCATACGGGCCCTTCATTAGGTCATAAACTCATTTACAATGTTTATTTTCCGTACGGGAGATGGTCCCCCATGTGCACAGTCCTTTGAACTAACCGACACCTTATCTCCGCCGGTGGCCACGCGATGACTATTAAATTGACAGATAATTAAGATATAAAATGAGTTATTACGGTAATTATGAGAGGTTACTGTAACTGATGAATAGAGCGCGATTATCAGTTATTCACACTTAGTTGCGTAAGGTGACTGGAGCTGTCAAGATCCTTATCGGAGTAGTTATCCAGAAGTGTAAAGTGAGCTACTTTCACTCTTAAGTAATAATGGAGTGTTAAAAAGAAAGGCATATAGACCAATTTAAAAAAAGTATTTTATTTCCTGTATTTGCTCATATCACCCAATAATAATAGATTTCTTCGAGTCAGGGCTTCGACCATTCATTTCGGAAATCAATCTTTCATTTTTGGTCCCAATTATAGTTTCGCCAAAGCTATTATAAACTGTTAATTTGTGATAAAGATGAATAGCTTAGCAAAGATACGATTCCAACCAGCCGAGCCAGAACGGGCCGGGTTGGGCCGGGCCCAAGTTGAAAGGTCTAGAAGATACTGGGTGGGTCCAAAATCCTGGAAGCCACTCGCTTCAAAACCCCAACCTGACCGGATGCCCGGTAGCGGCTTAAAACTACGTAGATGTTTTAAAATATTAATGGGACATATAAACCGTGTACTTCCATTCATTGAAAGTCCGGGCTATTTTACAATACTCTCGTGGAATATGGCTTACATTAAACTAAGGTACATCTTCTCAACTTTAAGGCCGGCCCGGCCCGGTTCTGCTTGAAACATATTTTGTTCGAATCTCATTCACAGCTTGTCCTACTATATACGTATTCAATACCCCAATCCTGAGTTCCTTCAATATTACTTTCGCCTCCAACCTATCGCCTAAATTGCTGCTTAATGTCCCAATATATCTTTTGTGATTTTATTTTAGCCGGCATCTCGGCGATTTTCTCCACGGCAGCGGGGCGGCTCTCGTGTTTTTCGGAGCACTTACGAGTATTGAGATATGGTTGATTTGAAGTGGCCAATACTACAATGAAATATTAGCATATTTCAGACATTTCCAGAGCGAGAGAATAGAGGGGGCAGAGCAAAACTTAGACTACTTTATGTGGAATGGAAAAGGGAAACTTTTGGTAAGCACCGGATTTAGCGGCACAGGCCTTGCTCCGAAAACGGTGTATAGTCTATCTCAAGACCTAGGTTACCAGCGCGATATAGTTTTGGAGAAAAAGCACCACGTCGACCGATTTTACATTCATTTTTTATAACACTGCGCCTCGCTTCTGATACCGCGC
>JAQGAV010003871.1:0-11476 GCA_034691345.1 Phasmarhabditis papillosa | reverse complement strand
TTTATAAAAAAATTTTTACTGTCTTTTACATTTTCAAACAAAATACCAAAAATGTTATCCACATTTTACAATATTGTAGGCCAAATGTTACTTTTGTCATAAACCAGGTATATATCTATTTTAATAAATTAAATATTTTTATTTATAATCCTTAAGAATAAAATAAACGATCATACATGAGTCTAAAAACTAAGTAGTTAATGGGGGTTCTCAATTATTACTCAGCCTCCAAAGATAATTTAGAATGTCTGCCAATATCTTTTCAGTTTAAATACAACTTTACTTCTGCTCTTTTAATTTTTGTCTAATTAGGTACTAATCTAATTCGTTCAACAAAATTTAAAACTATAAAACTATACATAAAAAAGTTCTAATTCTACCTTAAACTTTTAAAGTAATAAAAATAAATTTATAGTTAACAACAATTAAAGTACAAGCTTAACAAGTCTAGCCGATTATTCTGGAACAAGTATTTTACAAGCGATAATTTGCCGGGATAAATTTTCATTGTCCACTCCGTAAATCAAATTTAGATAATACCATTTAAAATCATTTTAAACCATGATCAAATCTTAATTCTCTAAAAGAAAACTTCATAAGATAAAATCACCTTTTCTGTGAAAAAGAAATATACTGTTTTATACTATTATCTCTACAGAGTTATATTTTTGATTTTGAAGATCAATAGTTTAAACTTAACTTATATCTGTTTAAAAAATACAGTGATCATTTCCATAAAATTTCATATTACCTACCATAATAATTATACCTAAAATTCTGGAAACTACAGAAAAACATATAAAATAAAAAAACATCATCTCCCTAAAAACATTAGAAAAATTTAAAAACAAACTTAATATTAAAAACTCTAAAGAAATTAAAATAAAAATTAAACGTTGTCACTTAAACAAAAACATAAATAATCTAACAAATAAAAAAATAATTTAAACTTTACGTAAAGCACCAGAAAAATTTAAAAAATAACTACTAAAATTTATAAAAAAAATTAATACACCCAAAATAAAAACAAAAATAAACCAATAAACACTATAATAAAAACCAGTTAAATTTAAATTTGTACTTAGAGGCGAAAAATTAGGTATTATAAAAATAATAGTTATTAAAAAACTAAAAATTACTATATATCTCTTCGCAACACTAATTTTTGATAATCTAGAAAAATAAACTAAAATAACAAAGATACCACTTAAAAATAACAAACAAACAAAATAAGAAAATCAAATATGTAAATTAAAAGATATTAACGGTATTCTAAACAATAAAGAAAAAATAAGAAAAAATCTTCTCTTTATCGGATCCAAACTGATATAACTAACAATACAACACATGTCGGTCGTCCTAGTTGCAATTTGGCAATTGCACTTTTCGACGCAATTTAGCTGATTTGTAGGTTTGATAAAAAGTTCCCAATAATGAGAAGAAAACCAAACTTTGCTTAGTTTTAGGGAAGTTATTCCGGGCAGTGCTTTTGTTCAATGCAAAAAGTTCTAATACCCGTTGCCAATTATTGAAAATAATAATTAGAAAAACGTAAAGTTATTTGGCCAAGTTTTATCGTGAACTTGTTGGAATACTTAGATTCAGAAAAAAAATTGAAAAAGTTTTTGGCGGGAGGAAAAGTTTGTGCCAAAGTTGTTGTCTAAGACACTAAAGTGCACGAGACAAGGCTAGATACATAGATAATTTGCAATGTATTCGACTATCTCACACATCTGGCATTTATAACAAAGATATTTGTTATAAGAAAAAGACAATATGAGACAAAAAAGATAGATATAAATTAATATATATATATATAAATGTGATAGAGATATATTGCAGGTACCGTGTGGCAGCTAGATATATGAAGATAAATTGTTAGCATCTCGGTAACATCTGCAATGCAATTCGAACTACACAAATTGCACTTGAATTAATGGACGGATAGCAGGACCACCCATGAAATGAATTCCACTGAATTTTAATATTGCTCCCAACTGCTGCTGCTACTGCGCTCATTATAATTAATATTGAACGTGCAATTGGTTAGCGGAATGAACGCCAAGTGGACTAAAGAAGATCTAATATTTATGGAGGTAACATTAGTATAACATAATAAAACTAGTTTTATAGAAAAACCTCTTATGAGCAATATAAAGACTATTAATAAGGACGAAGAATTACTAAGTCAAGGAAGAAATCAATAAACTACATATTCTGTATGTTTCAGGTGTTAGTTGTTATGCAAATGTACAATAAAACCAACATTTCACCAGCTGTGCCGCGATTTTCCACCTTTTTTTCAAGATTTTCAATATAAAATTGGGCGAATTCAGCCTGATTCGTACCATATGGTGTCAGAGACGAAATTTATAGATAACATCCTAATTTCACACATCAATGAAAGGAATTAAATTATATTTGGGTAATAAGTGGATAGTAAACTATTTAAAATATTTTACAATAAATGTTTTTTAACAAAGTTCCATATTTTTAAACGCCTACTGTGTAGAAAATTTTGAAAATGGAACAATGAGTTTCTGAAAAAGCATGGTGTAGAAATAGTATAAAAATATAGCTATATTGATAATTAAAATAAATTTGTTTGTAAGAAAGTGAAAGGAAGTGACATATGTGGTAGTGGGTTCGCAGGGTGGTCGTTCGTTTGCTGTCTGGGTGGTCCGGGCATCATAATGAGCTTTCGACGATTAGCACTCATTATGTTCTGCTGTGAATATAGTAAACAACGGGACAACTAAAGATTACATGTTTCTAATTTTCAATGGGGTGGCATCTGGCTGCATGACACGAGAAATTGTGCACATTTATTAACCATCTCTTCGAAAAGTGAAAGTAGATCAGAACAGAAATACTTAAATTGTAAAAAACCCATATGCAATATATAATCTGTTTCAAAACCTAGACTGCATTGCGACGGCCTTACTCCATGCACAGTGTTGCTAAATTTGCCTTCAATGTTTGGGCAACTCAGAATCTTTTCAAGACAAAATTTTGCAACACCGCTCATTCTGTAAGGACGGAGTAATGACTGGTTTAAAAGGATCATAAATAAAAAAAACCATATTTTTCAATAAGAGAAAAGGCGACATTTTGTGGAAGTGTTGGTTAGGTTGCTCGATGAGGCACCTGTTAGTTGTGCGGTCGTCCATAAGGACGATGTTCGTCCTAGTTGAGGGTCTAGGCTCTCTTGCATACCCATAGACTCTAAGTCCCCTTACAACGGGATTTGATACAACACATAGAACTCACACGTATTATATACATTATACTATAAACATAAATATAATCGAATTACAACTGCTTAATTTTTAATTAAAACCACCCTGTCAAATAAATGCCAGCAAAGAAAGCACAGGTTTAAAACATGCGGCACATATTAGTCATCACTTTTTCAGAGGGTGTATAAGATAAAAAATTGATTTTTGTTTTTATCCGATGGAAGATAAAATAAAGGAGTTTTCTCCTTTTCAGATCAATATTTCTTCATAGAAGACTGGCAATCCTGCATCTGCGCACACGGTGAAATTGGCCGCAATTAGTCCTTTAAAATGCATGTTAATTGTCTGGGTGGTCCTTTAGAATGGTAGTTATGATCTGCAGTGAGCCAGCACATGAATACCAGCTGCTTGCTCTCGAAAACTTAAAAATATGAACCGATACCTTGAGATATAGATAGAGTCTGGCAAGAGCTTAAGAATCCTGCGGAGAAGCGGTGCAAAATTAAAGTGAATGAAAAATCGGGGTATTGGAAGTCTTTTTTATAAGTACATTCATTTTTACACCACTCTCTCCAGAATATTACGCTCGAAACCCACACTATTTATAAAATATACATCTTAAATAACCCCACCCAGACAGTAAGTATGTATTAGATAAATGCATGGCGATTGAGACTAGAAAAACATTAGGAAAAATTAAATACCATCTCGAGTGCATTCATTTGGTCGATTATCATTATTGAAGCCCATCTATGTACTTTTATTGTAATCTAAATTATTTAAAATTGAACACAATGTTAAGCAAATATAGATCATTTGTAACTCTAAAAGACGCATATTTTTGACCTTTGACGGGAATATTCATTAAAAATATTGTGCTCGCTTATGAAAATATATGAATGGACGGTGTACTGCAAAGAAAAGCACCGGCTTTTATAATAATAATGAAACTTACAAAAATATAAATAATATTAAAGTACGGAAAAGTTATAACTATATAACTATATTTATTGTTTTTGAGTAATCGCAGCGGTTGGTCGGATAATAAGAATATGTGAGATGATTGATTGCCCATCGCAGATGTACGGCGGCATTTCCTTTTGTATCGACGGACCTCACAACATGTTTTTGTAGACCACACAGCTTGTTATTTGCAGATATTGCGCAGTTACTTTCAACTTAGATGAGTTTTAATACCTTGTAATAAATGTATTTATGTTAGAAGTGTCAAAATAGGGAGTATGGACTAGCTGGCACGCGTCGACTAAACAAACAAAATACGGGCCCGAACTGATTTACGAGCAATGATAGGCTATTATCAGTTGTTTTGGATTGAAGGTCGGAAGATAAAAGACCTCCCAGTCAGTCGGTAAAACATCAAATATTTGGCTGTAACTCTGAAACGGTAACTCTTATGGATTATACACTATTTTACAAATATCAGTTTCAAACTAAAGTATAAGCTGAAATTACAAAAGACTACGATTTGTACACCTAAAATATAATAAAATGAGCGGTTTCGGAATTGTATATGTTTTTCTAGTTCATACTAATGGTAAGCAGCACTGTTGCGAATAACTTTTTTAAATCTACTAGAAATTTCTCGTTTATTACTTAGTATTCATTCGTGTTTAAAAAAAATTTAAATTAAAGAAGATTTTTCTGCAAACTCCATTCTAAATATATTCAACCTTCCACTCACAATCACCATATATTCAGACCGCAAACAGTTTGGCAACACATATATAATATTTATAAAAAAGTAATAGTTGATGAGAGATTTATAAGTAAGTGTATCTATGAACCGCAACTGAAAAGACTTCAATCTCCTAAACTTCTGACAACTTTTCTGCCGTGCAAAACCCAAACAACTTTTCCGACGATTCTGAGGAGCATTTTAGTAAAAATTTTATTGTTGAATCCTTCGAATTCGTTGCCTTTGTCCCGTTCTCTATTTTAACAGTACTTCTATTCCCTTTGTCTTTTCTATATTAAGTTCAATTCTTACATTTCATAATTAATTGATTAAATTAATCGGAATATGTTCATATAACATTGCAAGAGATAAGTTTAAGCGTAACGGAACTGATAATTATAAGTCTGTGAGAATGCAAATTACCTGCAAGATAATCGTAAGCTTTCTACTGACAATAACCGGTGTTTAAACTTTTTATGTTGAAGTTATAAATACACAACTGTTTCGAAAACGATGATTCATTGAAATGATAGGATAAAATAAAGAAGGAATTTTTGGATGAAGCTTAATAGGCGTTGAACATAACCTTGTGGATAACTAGGTTTCAAACAGTAGGGCCGCAGGGGCCTACCCGAAAAGTGAATCCCAAATACCTGAAACGGCGCCAAAGATATCTACTAAAGTTGAAAAAAAAGTTTGTTTAAATCTAAGCCTGGTGTCGCAGAGATAATATCAGTCTATGAAGAGTTGTATAATTTTGTGAGAGTGAATTCCCAATTCTGTGGTGTACAGTTGGGAAAAATCAATTATCTGTCATGGAACGATTGGCCCCACCTTACGGTAAACACTTAAGCTTAGGACCTAAGCTGAACCAATAACAGAATGCACTAGCCGTTTGAAAGAAACAGTACAATTATGGCTTAGCCTCAAAAAACTTATATTCCGGTTTTCGAATTATTTTTCTTGATCTGGAAAGAGTCCTACCCGATTATATAACTAGAAAAACTTTTATTATCTACCAGAATAGAACTAACAAGTTTGTTATTCCTTTGATTTCTTTGCAACAAATAAGATTTCTAGACTTTTATTTAAGAAGAGCGTGCAAATATATTATGAGTTTATCATCTACCTTCAGGATACTTTTTTTTTGTTATTTGGAAGCAGTTACTTAGTACCAGCAAATTTTAACACTACTGTTTATTCATTATTAACTTTCAGTCATGGCCTCAATATTTGTTAATTAACAACTGTTTATTGTTTTCCCTAGAAACAACAATCTTTGCATAGTATTACATATAAATGTGTTAGACGCTGCAGACAAACTTCTTTACCTCGTCGTTCGAACAGCCTTTCTGGCAGCATCTGGTGATAAATTTTTCATCTGAAATAGCCTCCGGTTAGATAATTTGTTATAATTGTTTTGCATAGCCGAATAAGTTCATTATTTTCTGCTATAGGTATAAGTATTTATATACATAATATACATTTACATATGTATAAATATTGTTCTATATTCGATTTGCACGCCGCCTATATTTCGGCGTTATGTAGGTGGTTTGTACGCCTGCGCATTTAAATTCATTATTATCGCAAATACTGCAGAGCAAATTCAATTTCGTTATTGGTAATGTCTGTGTTACGTTGTGCTTTCGTTGTAAACACAGCGCAACGTTTCCTACATGGGAGGTCCAAACGCAGTTTTAACTAACAGGGTGGTCGGTAAACTCACATTCTTCACTTGGTCCGTACTCCTGCTGTAGTCGAATATTGCCTTGACACTGCTTCTTGTAATGATTTGTCAATCTTTTCCCACAAAGAATTCTGAGCTCCTGGTCACTGCGTTTTCGTAAAAAGTTAGCCGGTGGCTGGGGTCTTCGGTAGATATCTTCCTGATCCTCATAATAGTCAGACAGTTGTGGACGTATGAAGGAAGCGACACAAGTGACCAACATTACCGCAAGACAGATCTTCAGCATCTAAATTTACCAGCTTTAGCTAGAAAGAGGGGTGGGAACGGGCCGGCACGGGTCGAACTGTTCAAATGAATGCCCGCAGCCCGGCCCGGGCCGGCGGCCGTAAAATCCCATTCCTTGCTAAAATGAACTAACAGACAAATCAAAAGTAGTGGATACAACTGTAAAGACTAAGCAGTTATTAACCTGAAGAATTAGAAATTGGCTGTAAAAGCCTTCAAAGAAAAGAATACCTCCAGGTTTTACGGATCAAAAATCGGACTCTGGGATATCAGGTGCTAATTTTAGTTTTTTTAAAGTAATCGCAACATATTGAAAAGAAAGTCGCGACAAGCAGATTGATTAGTGTCGAATTCATAATTTGCCTGTTAATTCAAACAAGTGCACAGAAGCTAACTCAAGAGTCTTAACTGGGAAAAAGTCTCTAGTCCGATTTTAAATGTTGAGGGAAATCATAACTTTGATGAATAAACATAATTTTTAAAACAAATGAAACAGTTAAAGCTGCTAATTCTGTTTTCAAGTGGTTATTGACACCGTTGGACCTACTTTAGGCCGGTGATATCAATTTCAGGGACTTGTTGAATTCAGTGAAATTATAAGCGGTAAAAGTAAATTTCGAAGAGGAAATATGAGTAATTCTACTTCATGAACTGGATTTCGAAGAGGAAATATGAGTAATTCTACTTCATGAACACGGGATTTACATTGCGCGTTAGGGAGTTTTTGTAGTTTGACAGAGTACATTGCCTAGGTGATCTGATGCTTAACGAAATGAGAAAGTTCTTTTAAACTAAATAAACTGTAGACTGATATCATCCACTTATTAGTCTAATTTGGTTAATACAGAAGCACTCTTAGATGGCATCACAGGTCTCTGTGGGATATACGCAATATTATTTTGTAACATCCAAACTCTACACAATAAGTGTGTAATCTTCGGCGTATTTGAAGAAAGCGAATGAATTCAGTGCTGATTAACCTAAGATAGGAAATGCCCTCGGAGGACAAATCTGTGCAGGTATTCATACTTGTTAGTGGGAGGAGCCGGTAGTTAAGTTATGATGTAAGAAATATTGGAAACGGGAGAGGCGGGGTTACAGAAGAATAGAGTGGACAGATTTAGATCAATCTCTACTAAACTTCTACTTCTTCGTCTTTGCTAATTAGACTTTAGCTAGTTTTTAAGTGCTAGTTGGAGAGTATCCCAAGAACATGATCGCTGTGAAACATCATGAGGCTGATACTGATTTAGACTTTGGCATTCTCACGATATTCACCGTTTGAGATGCGGAGAGAGGAATATTTGTGTTAAAAAGTTATTTTCCACAGGTTTTACATGAGAAAGGGAAGTGAATGCTAAGAAGGGAATATGTAGCCGTGCAGGTGAACAACATTATCCCCGTGTCACCAGAATAGCAGCCGAAAACATCAAACGTATTTCCAGCTGACTTCAAAAAAAGATTGCCAGAAACAAAAACAGAAACAACTTTCAAAAATAGCTCAACATACCGTGTCCATGAAATCGAAATTTCTTCGTCTGGCGCAGACTACGCAACTGAGACACGACCCATTCAGGGGAATTGGATAATAGCTGTCTTATACAATAAGGTTAAGGTGTTTGGACGAAATAAATTACAAAAGTAGAAACTGTAATAAAAATGAAAAACGGTTTGTGACCCGCTTTCACCTAATATGGTCTGACATAATTCATTTAGGAACTAAAAATTAGACAGCATTATAAATTATCCTTCGGGCCCTGTCTGTATCCACTTGAAAACTACACGCTTTTCCTGACGCTCAGCTGAATGCTAGAAACAGTTTTTGACTGTTGCTCAAGTTATAGTAAATATCTGTATAGTTCTCACAATTAATGATCTGGTAATTCCCAATTGAATCGGCTCTTTTCCCTATTCACATCATGTTTCGAAGTGGCTTCGAGTTGTTTGTCAGTTGCATAATAAGCGCCTTCATGCCTTCAATTATAGATAACCATCTCATATGATCATTTGCTTACTTCTTATAACCACTGCACTATACAAACTTCACCATTGACTAATCAAGCTGCTGCCAAAAAAGGACTGGTAAACGAGAGTACGGGAAAAAATGTCTGCACTTTGCCAAATCAAGAAGCAACTGCAGCAGAAACGGAAAAAGTACACGCGACGTAATGAATGCACTGAAAATGAGGCTGATAATAACTGACGACGAGCTTTATTGAGGTTCTTAATGGAGAATAGCTGTAAATTAATAAAATAGGATGATAGGGAGTTTCAAACTGTGCGATATTGGTATAAATCCAAGAAAGTTCCTCATATTGGTATTATTGTGTTGGGTGCATAACAATAAGTACCTACTAAGTGTGAGAAAATAGTGGTACAACCTTATAAGTTTAAAGAAAACTGATAACATTTGATATTTTTTAACCGGTGTAATTATTTAGCAAAAATATCCCAATTTCGGTCAATATAAATCTTTGGGAATTAAGAATATAATTTTAAAAATATTTAGTTTTTGGATGTGGTTTTAGAAGAAAGGTGAAGGAAGCTAAGGGTATCTAGAGCCATATTTTATATATTATCTCATTTGGTCCTTACTGCAAAGCATTTCAGTTGCTCGCCTCAGAATTTGCAGTTTAAAATAGTAAATTAACTTTGTACTTTGTCAATCTCTTCAACATTTTTACAGCTTCTCGTGCTGCTGGGGTAATTTCTCATATTTCTCATCCTTATGTAGTCTCTACCAAATACATAGCCAGAGGGAAGCAGTGGTGTTATATAAAATGAATGATAAGTTGATTGGAAGCCTTTTCCTCAAAAACACATTCATTTTTTACGTCCCCTCCCCCCAGATTATATAAAACAATAAGATATACTATAATGAAATCTGCTATATTTGAATATGGCGCTGTTGTGCCTAGTGAACTAGTACTTTCCCAATTCTTTTGCGTTTGTTAGGGTCATAGCTACAATTAACAAATAGGATATTTGTATAGTGGATTATGGCAATTCTTACTGCTGTATGTATTCCGCTGTGGCTGGAGCGAGCTTGGGAAACCAACAGTTTATTTATCCCATGTTCGTCGACCGAAAACTGAACGGTAGAAAAGAGTCTCAGAAGATTCTGGAATGAATGGCAGCACACCAAAGACATAGAAACCTACAGTTATTGTGTGATATTGTCAGAGCGGGAGTTAAAGTTAATGAATTCGGGTTTTGACTGATTGTGAGCACGGTATCAGCTTGTGGCGCCGTTCCCACCGTGCCAAATTGCACTTGCATTGTATTGCAATTTGCAATAAATAGAAATGTTTTAAGTACGCATGGAACACTACTATTATTACCGGTTTATTAAACTATATGTGAGAAAACAAAAAATAAATAAAGCCTTATTTTTTTGTTATCTCATCAAGAGTTTTATCAGAAGCGAAGCGAAGATCACTCCTTTTAAAGAAATTGATTATGTAAGAAAAAGACATGTCTATTAATGTATTACAACTGGAAAAGCGTGCTAATATTTACCATACTAGGGGTTTGGAAACTAGTAAAACTATTAACATCGTGTTCATTAGAAGCAACAACTAATATTCCGCTAACATCTGAAATACTCTCACTGCCAAGTTCCCAGAGCTCCGACCCCACAACAATCGACTTTAAAGAAAGTCGGAGACATCTTTCTGTGGAGTCTTCCTAATATGACAGCTACAATATAAGACCGTTAAGGATAAACTGGATATTGAAAGCTATATTATTTTCCAAGAGTAAAGAGGCCGTGTCCTCTGCGTATTTGGATGAGAACGTTGCGTATTTAGCAAACTTTTAGGGGAAAATGCTGCGAAATGGGCCTTTAATTTATTTAGCACACCCTCTATACTTTTGAATTCGACTATAACTGTGTGAATCAACTATTTCAAGTAATTTTGTGATCTGCCTTTAAAATACGACAACTTCTCTAAAGGTTTTGTATACATAGTTATAATTATCAAGTTCAATTATGATAAAGAACTTAGATATCAATAAAAGTAAAATTTAGATGGTTGACTCGTGGAATATGTTTTATAGCCCGTCGTATAGTGCTGTCTTTAGATAAGATTCGAATGAAATTTCATTATTCTTCATCTTAAATAGTCTTTCTACTTTATTTTTGCCTTCCGCCTTCTACAAATAAAAAGAACAACTATTTATAAAGACTCTTTTCAGAATGAGGAGGTATTTTCTGCTTGGCCTAGTCATCTCACTGGCCAGTGCATCCTATCATAGTATAGAAAACTGTAAGTGGCTTAAGACAAAGATTATATTATAAATATTGAGAAAACTATGAAACTATGAAAAATATATGCTTTGGCCATTATTTTGGTATGTATTGAAACAAAGTGAAAGGTATTTTTAAATTTCTATTACTTTGGTTAGTAACAAAATGTATCTTATTCAAGTCGCAACTAGTTCTACGACAAGTTGAGTCATTTGTACATTATTCAAGACAAGCCGTAGATTCGCATTCATATGTACCAGGGATGGCGTAGAGTAATTTTTAAAAACGCAGAAAATACCTCCTCATTCTGAAAAGAG
>JAQGAV010003870.1:0-11477 GCA_034691345.1 Phasmarhabditis papillosa | reverse complement strand
AAATGATCGTAAAAAAATTCGGTCTTCATATTTCAATATGAAATGACTCGCTCTATCGATCTAAACAATAAAATAGATATGTAAATTTTGGGTGTACCGTGCCTTTAACAGGGCTGTAATACTTTTGAATTCGACTATAACTATGCGACTACACGAATTCAACTACTAATCACAGTCAGTGTCAAAAGCTTTGTTTTCTGCGCAGCCTCTAGAGAAGCAGCGCCGTTAAAAACGAATAGAAAATACTGTGGATTGAAAGTCTTCTGATCAAAAGTAAATTTATTTTGTTTAACACCGCCCTCCGAAAAAGTGCGAAAAAGAATCCTAGTTATTGATACAGACCATAGTAGATTTGAAAAATATGGATATACGCTAAAACGGTCTAGAAATCCGGAATGCTATAGTCAGCGCCGAGAGTAAAGATGTAGTGTCATTTGCGTATTTATAAGATTTTTAACACCGAACCTGTAGGCAAATTGAACGCGCCTACTTGTAAAATACAAAATGGAACGGAGAGTAGCCGCCAGATGCAGGCGCGGCGCTCGCAAAAGGGGCGCAGATGAGCGTTGAATTCTTTACACTCCCTGATTACTCTGGGCGCTGACTAAAACTTTGGGGCAAAAAATTAGCAGACCAAACACGAAGTAGTATTCCGGTATAGTTTTGCAGAGTATAAATGAAATTTTAGACCCTATAAGGTATCTTCTTGCAAAACGGCTTTTAGGAGTATTCTTTAAAAACCTAAAAATAGCGTTATTACTCTTTAGGTGTTTAATTTAAATCGGTCAATCGAATGATTTTACTATAGTCCATGACAAAAAAAGACCGAAGGGAGCGGTGTTGTGTAAGGTTTCAAAAGTCGCTCGTACGGCGTTAAATAAAATGAATGTACTGTTGAAGAAAAGGCTCGCAATCCGCCAATTTTCCAATCATTTTCAACATCGCTGTTCCACAGGATTCTCCGTTGGAAACCGAGCTCTTGATAGATAATTAAAAAAAATAAGATTATATATATACAACTATTCAATGATCTTGACTCTCATTAGTGATTGGTTGACTGTCGGTGCTGTTGAGGCAGCGGGGTTCTAGATGAAATCAAAGTAAATAAAGGTGGATTTACAGTTGAACGCAGTGGCAAAAAGTGGAGCGACCGTGAAATTAGAGCGCATTTGCTGCAAACCGAGAGAAGACCCACCACCTACAGAGCTCCGGAAACGCAAATAAACTAACTTAGAGGCTCAAAAACCAGGATCTAAAGCTACAAAAGATACAAAAATCTTTATAAAAGATATTAACACATGTATAGTCTGTACCAAGAGCTTAGTTTCCAACGCAGTAGCCTGGAGAAAAGAGGTGTTGGATTAAAATGAATGAACGTTTAGGGAAAAGACTCTTGATCCTCTGTGTTTTCCGTTTATTTTCATATAACGCGACCTCTCACCAGGATACTCACTGGACAACTAGCTCTAGATGCAGACTAAAATGGAAAAAAGTCAAACATTTGAAATATTCGATTCAAGTTTTCTTGATAGTTAATAGTTACGTCACTCTGAGTTGCAACATTGGCGACCCGTGGAGGACGGCTGTTAACTTTTTTAAACGCCGCAATACAAAAGCCGGTGTTTTTAAAGAGATGATCAAGTAGTTATCAAAAGATGATAATGGAAAATATAAATCGGTTCAGAAATAGGTTTCCAGCGGAGTATCCTGGAGGAGCTGTGGAGTTATACAAAGTGAATGGAAAAAAAGTGGATTGGGAGCCTTTTCATCAAAATTATATTCATCATTACAAAACAACGCTTCCCTCAAAAGGTCGTAGGCATGGAAACAGAAAAATGTATTTTCGTGCATACGGAAAACGTTTTCTGGAAAAACTTTTTCCTGTTTCCATTCATTTGACCTCAGTGGCTGTAGTATAGAAACGCCCGGGTGGGTGCCCGGGCAGTTGAGAATTGTTGCCCGGGAAGGCTAAAAACGGCCCGGGCACCCACCCGGGCGTTTCTATGCTGCGCTGAAAAGCTAGCTGTGCGTACATACTATAATAGAGATGTTACTCCCCCGAAATATTATCAATAACTTTCAAAAAGCAAAAGTAATTTAGTTGATTGTCAGTAATATGCTCTCCGTGTTATAGCTGACGGTTTCGTCCATCGAGAGCAGCAGCTTCAGTAGCTTAAGCTAACAATCAACACCGCGTCTGCGTCTCTTCACGGCACTCTCTCGCCCATTGCATGTTCGTTGCATCCTATTAACTAGCGCTATTTGGGGGGTCTATATTTACTCTGAGACTGTTTCCTACTGTAGATCTTCGCCCACATATAATGCACACAGGCGTAATCACGAGTGATGCAATACTAATTGGTAACTGAACCCGAAGAAAGGAAAGTTAAAAGATACATAAAGATATATAAACGGATAACTTAAAAGGGGATCTTTGTTGTTAACGCTGGGAATTTCAAGGGCCGAAAATTGGAAAAGTCGGCCTGTGCAGGGATAATTTTTATGAAAAAATCAACTGATTTAGGTGAATATTTTTATATATAGTATCCAAAACCAACCATCAATAGGTAAAGATTGTTGCACTCTTTATTGTTAATGCCGGAAATATCACTGAAAACTAACTTTTTTGAAGAATATCGGCTAAAAATTGTGAAATAACTAGGGCCGGCCAGGGCCGGGGCCGAAAATTTGAGAAAAGGGTCGGCCTTTTCCCAGTCCTGTTTGTTTTTAGATATAGCGTTAGGTACTAAATGGGGTCCGGTCAAGATACTAAAAATAGTTCTCGTTACGCATGTTTCAGGATCCCTCTACACTTTTCGTAGCTGAATACAAAAGTTGAGAATCCCGACCCGGAATGCACTCGAAACAACAAATAATATCGCCCATGATAGGACGAATCAACTTGCTAAAAACATTATATCATGCATATAAACTGCTTTTAATAAAATATGGTTATGGAAAATTTAACTTAATATGGCTGGCTTACGCCGCCATTGATTAATGGCATTTACTTTCAAAATAGAGACATTATATATAAGTTAAAAGTCTTTGTTTTTTCTCAAAATAGAAAGAAACAATATCTTAATAAAATTTCTCAAACAAATTCAACAAATTTTTGATGTTTGCCAGAGCGGGCAAAAGTGCAGGCAGACTCGGCCCGTACTCTTGTGAAAAGAGGGCCGGCCCAGTCCGTCCCTCACTTTCGGAACCGTCAATAACGCTCCAATTTTTTCAATTTTTCCAGTTTTTTTCAAAATTGGAAATTTTGGTAAAAAAATTGGAAGTTCGCCATATTGGGGCTTAGTAGGTTGCCACCCCTGATGTCTGCCCTCCTTCAATACATCGTTTGCTATACCGTTTTGCGCTCTCCTCAATCAGGGACGTGACAAAATTTCAGAGCTAAACTACTGAATGAGAAGGACATTTTACAAGGGAATACGGTCAACTTCTTTCAAAATTAATGTTTGATGATTATAAACTTTAATTTGTTGTAAGTCAATGAGTTACTATGGAGCAGGGCTTAATGGCTCGTCCGGTGTTATTCACACACCTGCTATAGACGGACAGTCCGGATTTGCCGGCTCAATTCAAAATAGTTATTCTTCTGGACGGTTTAACAAAGTGTTTATCTTTCTGTATCACCGTATAAAAATAATAGTAGTTTTCTTCGAAGCAGGGCTTCAGCCATTCATTCCGGAGCATGCTCAGCAGAGACGGCTTCTTTCTAACATTCAGTCTTCGGGGCACGAAACCTGGGATAAATAAGCTTCTGGTTTCCCAAGCCTTCTGCAGCTTCGGGGAGTAGAACCCACAGCCTCAGTGGCCGTAGTACACAAACGCCTGGGTGGGGGCCCGTGCAGTTTTTGGCTGCCCGAGCAATTGAGAATTGCTGCCTAGGCAGGCTAGAAACTGCTCGGGCACCCACCCGAGCGTTTCTATACTACGGCCACAGCTTCTCCCGGATTCAGAGACTGCATCTCTAACCACTAGGCTAAAGTACCCGCTACATTAACATATGTACTTTGTCCAAATTGCATAGATATTTTTAGCACTTCTGCTAAAATATACATACAGTATTTACCAAAAAATTGTTTACAAAATATGTTTGTCTACTTCCGTCCATTAGTATTCTAGGACAACTTATCATAACCGGACAAAACGGTATAATCAGTCGGAAATAACATAAACAAAGGTAATATAAAAGGATGCATTGTGGGGAAATGGTATCAACAGCTTGTCAGTTCGTTTAGTTCTATAGTACCTTTTATAAGATTTTATAAGATTTTTGATTTTGGAAAAATTCGACTACCGGATTCAAAACGAATAATGGAGTATAGATAATAATTTTCAAGCCAAAACTGCTTGTACGCTATTGCGCATGACTTGTAAGTAATTTTCTACACACCGTTATTCGTTTTGAATCCGACTATATAAAGCAATCATTTGTTTGCCAACCAGTTCAGTATAGATTCATTCCAAATCATTGATCTCGTAAAAAATATTAGGAATAATCCGTAGCATAAGCAACGCAGTATCCAGCGGTGAGCGATGTTACATAAATGAATATACTTCTCAAGAAAAATCACTGGTAGTTAGAACCGCTGCCCGCAGGAATACTGCGCTCGATACCTAGCTCCTGTAACAGCCTATAGAACCATATTGCACCTGATATATAGTCAATCCCAAGACCTACTTTTCCAGCGCGGTATCATGAGCAGGGCGTTTTGTTATAAAAAAACTTTTAAAGAATACGCACCACGTCGACAAAATTACATTTTTATAACACTGCGACCCGCTCGTGATACCGCGCTGGAAACCTATGTCTTGAGATAGACCATACTTTTATTGTTTTCTATGTTTGCTGCTTCGAACTTGTTGATCCTTCCCTTAAAATGATTATCTTCCTTTTCAGATCCCATTCATCATGAGATTCTTAATCTTGGCCCTACTTCCACTTTCCGTCGTCGCCGCCCCTAAGCCGAATGAAATGGTCATTACCCTTGCCAACCTGCTCTCTAAGGATTCTACCTTCCAAATGTCGGATTTAGACTATTATGAGAAAGTAGCTAACACATTCGAGAGCTATATTCCAGAGCCGGCCAAGTATCTATTGGTGAATGTAAGTTAACATTTCTACTAATATTTAACAGTATTAGTCAGAATAAAATACTAAAACAACTATAAACGTTCCACTGTAACAATTTTTTAATTCCAACTTACAAAAGTTTCGCTTGCAAAACGATTCGCTCCCGGGTGGGCTCGAACCACCAACCTTTCGGTTAACAGCCGAACGCGCCGCCTATTGCGCCACGGAAGCACTAGCAGTTTTGATTACCAATCGCCCACAATCTGTTTTCAGTGGAAAAACCAATTTCTTCGGTGTAGGAAATGTATTCACTTTCTTCTATAAAGCCTTCTATGACCTGTGGAATGGAGGACTTGAAACTCAGCTTCGTAACTTGATGTATCTATATCCCAACTATAATCTTGTTGTAGGTTAATATAATGACTTTGAAATTAAAAAGCTTTTTTAATAACAAACATATAAAATTGTCTTGGTTCATTTTGAAGAAGGTGCTTACCTTCAGGCTACCGGTCACTCGCTAGGAGCAGCCCTTGGAACTGTCTTCGCTTCTCACGTAGTCAAAACCAGCATGTTCCAACCCGCCAATATAAAACTTGTAACTTTCGGACAACCGAGAACGGGAGACAAGAACTTCTCGATTTGGCATGATGCCACGGTGAGTTGTGAATGAAACGCATTCAAAACGCCGATATTCTGTAGATGTATTTATGCTACAAGTTTTATTGGTATTGAAGATCAATTGTAGTATAAGCATCTTTAGATGATTGACCGAAAGGAAATATAGATCTATTTAGTTCCCCTATTCGTACCATGTTACCCGTGCTAAGGACATTGTCCCCCACCTGCCACCTCTTGGAGGTCCCGATGAGGTATTCCACCACAGATATGAAGTATGGTGAGTCGATACAAAAATAAATACTTTATAATTAGCTAATGTTAACGTTAGTAGTAGTAGTAACATCTCACCCTGAGGTGAGAAGGTTTCAATACTTTTTGAAAATATGGCGAATTTGCTGCGCTTTTTGCACTGCATTTGCATGCGCTGCGGCCCTTTCTGTCTGGCGCTCACTGAGCGCCGCTCAGGAATCCCAGCCTACAACTTATCAACAAAAGACTACTGTTGGTAGAATAACCCCTGAATTAGCGATTTTTTATTGATTTTGAGTGAATTTTAAGAAAAATATTCTATCTCAATGGTTCCCATTCCCATCAACTATTGTTCATATTTGGAGTGTCTCCTTCATTTTTGCCCATTTATACCTATAGGCCAACAGCCAGCCTTTCCTACCGTTTTGCTGCGCAGCGAAACCCTTTCATAACCCTTGGGATCATATCATCTCAATAAAAGTAAAGATGATAATCCACAATTTCCATAAGTAAAGTTTCAATTATGTAAGCCAAAAAAACTTGTTTTCAATAAAACCTACTGAACATTTAGGTACAACAATGAAATGTACGTAGGAGCTCCTTATTCAGTTTGTGCCGAGGCCGATGGACCTTATTGCAGTAATGGGCAGGTAAAATTACTAGGCCGAAGCCTAAACTACTTTCCCTATAATCCTATATTTCTATTACATATGTTGCGTTATAAATATTGGCCCCGTATCTTTTCTAACGTTCATATAACAAAATAGACCTGCTTTTGACGGTTATTTTTCGTCAGTTTAGTTTACTATGAGTCTCAGAAAGTATTTCCTGAAAACGTAAAAAGCGTACAATCAATCATATTGACTTCACTGAGATAGCAAGACTATTGAAATGTCGTCAAACGTAAAATCTGTGCATATATAATCTAACGATCAGCAAATGAATTTGTATATAGACTGGCCTGAACTGGAATGATCATCTGACTTATTTCAACAGAAGTATGTTCGCTTGGGTAGAAACAGAATGTACAAAGATGCATTATTAACATAATTTATAAGAATAAAGGTTGCACAGTTTAGAGTGTTATCTTGTTGTTTAATGTGAAGCCCGTATTAAGAGGTAGGTTTCCAGAGCTGTATCTTTGAGATAGACGATGTTAGATTGGAAACAATGTATGATACAATGAACTTCCAATTCAATTCACCAATGGACTTTTCATTTATTTTAACACTGCTGCTTGTCAGGATACTTCTAGTTCTTGAACAAAATATAGTATATTGTCCTTGGGCTGAAGGCATTTATATATTTCAACCAGCAGAAAACTTCCCCGAACCTAGCAATTTACTTAATCATCATTTTTTTTTATTCTTCTCGTGCAACTAAAATAAAAATATGCATTCGGTTCAAACTATACTCTCAATTACAGTTACTAACATTAATGAAAGAAAGAAATACAGATAAGCAGCTGGAGCAATGATCAAGGCCAACAACCAAAGGACTGTTATTGTAATCTTAGTACGATTGAGAAAGCGCAAAGTTTCAAGCTAATAATATTGTACCGCGAACAGGTCCCCGTAGCTACATAAGGCTTGAGAATCCAGCAGTTTATTTATTCCACTTTTCGTGCACCCGAAGACGGAATGTTAGAGAGGAGCCATCTCTGCTCGGAAAATTCCCGAATAAAATACCGAAATCCTGCATAAAAGAAATCTACTATTATTGTAATACTATGATTCACAAAAATGAATAGCATATGTTTTTGTTCAACTTCATTAATAAATAAAGTTTGTAATCTCTTGCCGAATCTTCAATCTTTAAACGTTGTCTTTTCGTAAAATGTACACTTACCAACACACTAATTCTATTATCAAACACGTGTTTAGTTAGCTGAATTGGCTGTTTTATTTCTAATAAAATTAGGAATTTTAATAGATAGCAAAGATATTAAATAACGAGGTTGCAACCGTAGATTACAGTGATCATTCTGCTGTGCAAGACCACTACAAAGGAACAATGTAGCCTACTTTTAATAACTGCGTCTAGTTATTGTTCTAATATAATATGTTTCAAAAGCTAGTCTGCCAGCCAGCGCGGTACCATACGGAGCAGCGGTATTATATAAAATGAATTGAAAAGCAGTGGATTGATTCGTTTTCTTAAAAAGTACATTAGTTTTTATACAGCACCGATTCTACTCAGGTGATTTCATTAAAAATAACAGACTATTTAATCCAACATTTTGCTTTGAACATTCGAATTATATCATCGCCGCCTCCGCTCCCCGGGTGCCGTGCTATGGAGTCCTGGCTGGCTCCCGATGGTCCCTTCGTCCCACTTCATCCTCCAAATTTCTGTGATCTCGTGTTTAGTAAAATATGAATATCTTAACAATATTTTTTAATTTTTCATTACTTTGTGGCTTTTCTGTCACACATTACTATTTAAGTTAGCTCTATTTTCAGGATGAAGTTTTTACTTCTCCTCATAGCTGTAGCTAGTGTCTTGGCAGATGATTGTTCCACATGCGTTAGTTCAGGAAGACAGTAAGTTTAAACTACATTCGCAAATAGAAAAGGGATGAGGTAATACTTTGAAAATACACTGAGCAACGTATTCAAATCGAATAAGTCGGTTTTATTATCAATTGGTCTAAAAATCATAGAGAGTTTGGTATAAATTTATAAATCTTAACGAAGATCCTTTGAGACGGTGTTTGTCTAATCAAGCTATAAAAGCAGTTGTTGCAGCTAGAACTAGTGCAGATAAATTAAAAACTGTTTTAAACGATAATAAACAGTCATAAACTGATTTTGTCAATTGCAGGTGGTGCGGTGATCCAGGAAGCAACGCCGCATGTAATGTGATTACAGGATGCACAAATATTATTAAAGTAAGTCGAGTTAGGTTAACCGGCGTCTAAGCTGCGACTGACCTAATTCGGTGAACTTGTTTCCTATACTTTTGTTAAACCATCCTACAACTACATTTTATAATAATACAAAATGCTCAATTAGAATTAAAAACCGTACTGAGGCTTAATTGGTCCCCTAAGGCCCTAGCAGTGCAGACAGGTTTGCGACCTACCCCGTTTAGAAAGAAATTTGAAGGACCTTGAATGATAAAATGTTCGTTACAGAATATTATGAACTGTCCGACTATGCCACCGGCGCAGTATGCTTACGACGATGATTTCACGCGAAATTACGTCTTTAACTTTGTCGGTGCTGTATATCAGAAATTCAGACCCATCGATGAGTTTAAACTGTCTTCGGCGGCTTGCTTAAAGTATGTGTACTGTAAAGAAAGACATTTCTATTCGACGAAGTTTAAAAACGGACAATATAGTCTGAAACAAACCCTAAACTACATTGCTACCCTAGACGGCTATTGAGAATTCGGTTCAGAAACCCTTTGAAAGCAAAATTTTGCACTATCGAGGCCCACATATTGCAGTCCTGGTTTTTAACAGACTATAGATAGATCCCTCTTCCAAAAGAAGACTTTAGCTCGTGGATTTTTACTTGGTTCACTGTTATGGACCCGAAAAGTACGGTCATATTTTAAGTTCCAGTAGTATCCTCATTATCAAACTGCTACATTTGTTGAATCAGTTCATTATCTTTTCATATAACCATTTTAACCGCTAATTTTTCCTAAACAATGTTATGTTTACAGAAATACAGTGCCTTCTGCTACGTTCTACAAGAATGTACACGTGCCATGTGGTAATAGAAGTGAGTTCAAAGATAAGAGAATAAGGATAGATGAAATAAGAACAAGAAAACTAGCAAGAAATAAAGATTAGTAATTACATGAGCAAAGAATTACAAGCAATTTTAAAATAGGAAACCACAAATTGCGTATAAATATTCACGCGCTTGTAGAAACCACGATTATCATTTATATGAAATTGTTATTTACTTAAGGACCGGGGTCCACAACTTGTCAAAAACGGGCCAGCCTCCCCCCCCCCCCCCTCCGAGGTGGTAGACCGGTAAAGTGATACCGGTTTAAAAGTAGGTGACTTGTTCTGCCCTCAAACTTATCGACTTTAAAATAATTTGAAAGTTACATTGAAAATTAAAAGATATTGAATCTAACTTATTATTGGTATTTTAAGTGCCTATAAGATTAAGAAGTGTTTGAAGATCAACTCTTGGCTGGAGAACATTTCTCAACACTTTTTCAATCTCTTGTCAAAAGCTAATACTGACTACAGGTATCTAATCATTCATGTTGTTTTCCAACTTCCCCGAACTTTCCCAAAAACGTCATTTTCCTGTTTTCGATTGGAACACCGTCTCATTAGGCGAAAATTTGAAGTCTTAACGACTTTCACTCTTACTTAAATTGTCTTCGGTACGGAATGCATAGACCCCCTAGTGTGCTAACTACTGGAGATGGTGGGATATAGAATACTCAAACATATCTCGTAGTATATATAGTCTGTTTCAATACATAGACTGCACGCGCAGCTTCCCCGCGGTTGTGTAAAATCTTCTCCACAAAGTCTCTTGCCATTGTTTTGCACCACCGCGGAATAACTACTCACAGATCGTGCAGCAGTCTAGTTTGGAGACCAACATGCGCACCGTCAACTAGCAAACTAAATAAAATGAAAAAGGTTCCTAATTAAGTGGTTCTCTATTCATCGTTATATAACAACGCGGATCTCCAGTATTCTGCGCTGAAACAGTCAATCATGATGTTATTTTTTCAAGACATGCTCTCCCATGCTAGTTAGCCGATTCTTTACTTCGTTCCCTATTTGTGTATACTTTCTATAATTTTCTAAAACTGCAACTTGTTTCTGATTCACACTACTAAATTATCTGCTTGTGAGATCTAGGCTTATTCGGCAGATGTTCGTTTTATGTACATTGGACTCAAATTGACATTTATACAGACTGAAGCTATTGGCAGCTACAGTATAGTTGAATATCAATGTCTGTGCTAGATCTTGAATATATTATTAGTGTGCAAGAAGGAAGTCCGGTTTTGTTTTGTGATATTTTCGGCGCAGGTGGCACGTTGGTCTATAAAGAATTGCATGCTTAGTAGATAGTTTCAAACAGAAAAATACTACACATAGTGACTTCCGATGACATACTATAGACCCAAAACCGTCCAGTTTGAATCCTAAATTTAAAACTGAATACAGTATACATCATTGTTTTGGGAACCTACTGAGCAGGTCTAGGGCAGTTATCTACCTGACCTGACCCATTTTTGAAACATTACGGGACGACCCTTACGGAACCCTGCTGGCACCGTTCTTTGAGTTTGAAAAGAATATTTTACCATCGGCTCGACCCCGGCATCGCCAAGTTTTAGATTTAGGACCCTTGACCGGGCTGGCCCGCAAAGTTCACATTCCTGATAATCGAAAACTCGAATCGGCGTCAATGCTACATTTAACGGCATCTGAATTGATTTATCCTCTACCTGGCTAGCAAACCGCCAATCCTCGTACAATCTTGCCGTTAACGAATTCGCCCGATATTGCCACCATGAACAAATCGTC
>JAQGAV010003869.1:0-11479 GCA_034691345.1 Phasmarhabditis papillosa | reverse complement strand
GGGCGGGGTTTTGGTTAGCATGCGGCAATTGCATAAATTTCTGAAGGTGACATAACTCGTCAAATTGAACCAAAATTAAAAAAGTAAAAGCAATTCTACCATTATTTTGGATGAAAACATCACATTACGCGAACATTTTGTCGAAACTCGTTGTTTGAATGCAGTTTCTAACATATTACTTCCAAATTATCCTACAGTACTCGTCCAAAGTTCAACCAGAAACACAAAAAGTTCAATTAGCCATAAAGTCGTTCATTTTTGGTCAATTGTTTTGTTATTTCTATCATGTTTAATAACTTTTCAAGCAGATTAATCCTAAATAATAAAATTTAAAATGATTTTTTGAGTGTACCGTCGTGAGTCTGAAGTCGAATCGATTGGTTTCTGTATTGGATGCGAAATCGTCGACCTGGAAAGTATTGCCTACTCCAAATTTCTGGTTTTCCTGAAGGTTAGCTTAGAAAAAAATAAACTTTTAGCTTTTAGTTGAACTAATTTCGGCTGGCTCGGACTCTTCCCATTTTTCTATTTTCCCATCTACATTGAAAAAGATGATCAAATGAACTTATTTTTAAGATTTTAAAGAAAAAACCAAAACTAACCACTAAAAGAATAATAAAAATAATAATAAACCACTTTTAGGAACTTTCCAACAAGAATAAACATGTCTTTATCGAGCTCGATGGACCTAAGTTTGAAGACCTTTTTGCGGATCTCGGCTGGCAATATGAGGACTACATGGAGAACTTGACATATGGAATGGCTTCAAACATCCGTCTTGCGAATGATAGCAACGTCTACTGTCTCGCGTACTGGGATCGAGCGGACAGTGATTCGACAACAGTATCGGATTTGTGATTCTTTTAGAAATTCTTTGAAACATGTCATTACAATTGATAATATAATAAATTGATTAAGTTACCTTGTGTTTTTGTTAGATATGGTTGCTGCGAAAAATATTCGAATCATTGCTCTCATAATCGTGTATTATAGTGTGTTCGCTGGCTGTTTCTGAAGGGGCCGCACAATTTCGAGATTTAGATGCAAACGTTAAAGAACTACCATTACATTTGAATGTAGTTATTTTATATTTTGCGGAACTTTCTCCAAAACATGTTTTCTGGATTAGTCTGGATAACGTGACGGCAAAGGTGGACTAGACTTCTTTTTTCCATACTATGATAAATAACAAAAGCCAGAATCAAATCAAGATTGGTCAGATGACATTACAACATCGAAAATAAAAGGCAACAGTCATGCTGGCAGTAGTACCATAAAAGCAGACTCCAATCAAGGCTCCGCACGACCTGCCGTAGATTATTGGGGGAACTTCAATTATGTACATTTATCCACCATAGCAATATGGATATACTTATTGGTTTTACATTTCAAATTTTTTTCTGTAACATCACCTACACAAATTCGAAAAATTTGTCCGAAGCATACCCAAACCACGGCCCGCCGCGTCCTATTAAGGCGTGGTAGGAGCAGTGGCCTCTGAATCCGTGGGGATCCGAAGCTGTACACAAAATGATCTATTCTTGCTCACCTTAAACAATTCTAGAAGATCTGTTATGATTGAATTCTTTATTTCGCATATTAATAATCAAGGTTGCCCTTGCTTAGAAGCTAACTCAGACGCTTCCGGAGTCTGGGAGAAAGCGCAATTTTTTCAATACTATCAAGTCTACTCTAACCAGAAGTTATTTTGTAGCTGGTATGGATTCCATTTCTGAGTCTTTGTATACGGCTTACCCGAAGTCAAACATAAGAATAAAAAAACTTTACCGAAGGTTACAATCAGACCGAACTTTTGTAGATTTCCTTCCAACAAATGCTTGCAGAAACTCCAAAACATGAGGTGATCTAATATCATGCGACTGGAAAATCTGCTAACCCAAAAACATTCCAGGCAGATCAGAAATCACTCAAAACATTTACCGTAAGTAATAAACAAGTTTTCTATAAATATTTATAGCATTTAATTTATTTATTTAAATAGCAACATCCCAGGTTTCCAAAATGTATCTAATTGGTGGAGAAATTACTTTTTCAGAAAGAATAGATCAATAAATATTCAGAATGAAAAGTGTATTGTTTTAACGTTATAAAGAAAAACAGTTAGTTACAGTAAAGTTGCTGGCCTTATTGAAAAACTAAGTGTCGATTTTGGAGTATACAGCGTAGTTTTTTCTATTCCAAGGAAATATTGGCCAAAACAGGGAAACGAAAACATTATAAGTCAGCACGGGATCAATGGAACTGATCATTTGTCAGTCAATTTATGGAAAAAAAAGTTGATTTTAAAGCGTTAACATTCAATGTGAGGATGGAACATTCGGTTTAGGTCTTGGAAGCTTGTGGTTTCAACACGAACTTGAAAAAAAAACCAAAACTTGAAAAGTTGGCGCGAAAACACTAATCTGCGTTAGCCATTGCGAAAATAAAGAGTTGCGCGTTTCGATAAGTTTTGTTGGTGAATTCATTAATTTCCTCTTCATTTTTTGTAAATATATATTGTGCAATAGTGCTATTATTTTTTCTCCCATCTTCTTAGTTCTGATAACATATTGTTTTATTTGCAGGGTAGCAATGCGTGAGCTGAATGGTAGTATTCTACCTAATTTCCCGTTACACGATACAGCCGCACGGTAAGTTCATACCGAATTATCTGCGTTCGCTTGATTCGCTTGATAGGTTGGTACTGAAATTTGCTAACTAATTTGTTTTCAGATGGTCGAGAAGTGATCGTGTGGAGTATTCCCCGTCGCTTCGCTACGGGCTGCATATCTCACAGGTATATTGCTAGTCTTATAGATATTTAGTCTTAAATCTGTACAGGAAGGAGCCATCTCGGATGTTAGCTACACCGTCGATGAAGGTGATGGCGTCAAGTATGCAGCGATGCTTCTTCGAGTCACGTTGATGGATATTGTGGATCGCAAATACCGTACTTCGGTCAAGCAAATTGATCTACCGTTGGATGCGTACCCTCACCAGCTAGTAAGTTAATAACTTGTTCCCTAATTTCGCTTCTCACATGGTTTCTTATTAAAACAATTATTGCATTATTTAGGCAGTCCTTACTTATTATTGGTTGGACGATAATAAGATCATGCTTCTCTATGTGGATGGGAAACATCTTGTACGACTCCTCATGGAACTTTGTCAGAAGAACTTACTTCTGCAAGTCGTCGACTATAGGTAACAATAATGACCATTACTGATCTAGAATTCGTTATTTTTTAGTACTCATAATCTGTTGTTCGAGTATGATGATGTTAGACAAATGTGCTCAGCTCCCATTGTCACAATCGATCACAAGAGTACGTTTTATGGATCAGTATAATTTGCGGATGGTGTGCAATTTGGCATGTTAACTATTCAATACGTGGAAGGGAGAAATGTGTTGTTTTTACCGAGCTGCACTGAACTGAATACTCATGGGTTTAGTTATTCGACTTTTCCAGAATATGTGGTCCCATTCGCCTTCCATAACGCCATTTTGGTCATTCCATGCGAAATTACCGAGATGCATCCGATTACAATTATGTTCAACAAAGGATTTCTCTCCTCCGCAAGTGAGTTATTAATATACCCTAAGAATATGCAGCGTATCGACTCTTTTGTTTTTAGACTGGGCTCTAGGCCGTGAAGGCAGTGTGTATTTTCCGGTTGATCCGGTCTTCGAGCCTTACGTCTTCCTCAACCCAATTAGAAAGCCGTAAGTTGTTTAAAGTTTAAAGGACATTCGTCGCTGATAACAATAGCTTTGGTTTTTTTTTATTTTATGGTATTGCTGATGCCCAAATATAGTGCCTATTGACGTATCCGCTATCCATGGCAGATATTCTGTGTTATTGTAATGTGCGTAGGCCGAATATTTTTATGGCTATCATTTCATTTATCCCCTTTCTTTCGCTTGCGTTTTCTTTTTTATCGGCAAAGAGCGGCAAATGATGGCTACGGCCAACATTTCTTATCCAAGGGGGTCCTATATTAGAAAATTTTTGAAAGATTGGTGCAAAATATCAACTAAAGTGATCACGATAGATGTTTCAACTATGCAAGACCGTAGTTTTTCTTTTCACCGAATAGCTATCCTTTGCGAGGGGTCATTTTGAAAAAAATGATGGAAAACAATTTGCCGCTCCTTGTTTATCGGTATTCTTTTTAGGGCAACCGTTGTATACCGACTGAATTTGATGAAGCTCAATATGGAGGAACGTTTCTATGGAGATGTCTCAGAAGGTAATTAGCTTATTGAGATTCATGTGCATTTCGCAATTTCAGTTCCTGAGCTCTTGTCAGTTGTGCGCTTTTATGGAGAAAAGGCGGAATCTATCGTGGAGCACATGAGCTGCGGCACATCTCTTGCAGGATGCTATATGATAAAATATAGAAAGGTTTGTTGGATTGTATTAGTTTACACTTTACATATTACTCGTTTAGCCATCGGTCGCCTATCGAGTACCTACTCGTATAGAAGTTTTCAATTCGGTCCCCAGGAATGTCCACAAGGCCACTGTTTCCTTGAGCAGGTAATTTTTGATCTCGTTTCGATTTCAACATCCCTATCTTTAGCTCTTGCATTCCCACCATTTATGGGAACTCGCTATTGATTTGGACAACTGGATTATCGGAGACAGCCGAAGACGATGCATTCAAGGACCAAGCACACCCTCAGCCGATGAAGTTTATTGTACTGGCTGATTGGGTCGATGAAGTCTGTGGGATCCATGCCGGTAACAACGGTACACTGGATTTCCCGTCGATCATGTTTTCTCAAGCCAGTCCTAAGGAGGAACGTGAAATGGCCTGTCTCCAGTTTCTTGCAGATAGAATGGCCAGTTTAGCTATTTGATGTATTTGTTTTTGCTGTTTTAATTCGAGTGCCTTTTTTGTATAATGCAGCTTCTATTATTTGTTATATTTTGTTATCACTGATTTTGATGTAGTTTCCCATTTTGACATCTGTCATCTGTTGTTCTGTTGTTGTTGAGAAATTGTTATTTTTTAGTAAAATTTTATTTTGCTCCAGTTTTATGTGCCAAGTTTTAGTAGTTATACGCAACGACCAGAGAAAGAAGTGCTTAGAAAGTAACTAGGAACCGATTTTGCTGCCTTCACTTCGGTAATGGTACAAACGCTTTTAAATTCAGTGATCACCACGGCAATCTTATAAATTTCGGTCTCAAACTAAGCCAATGTTTTTAAGCTAATCTGAATTGAAAATTTAGCAGTCGTCTTAAAAATAGTCCCGTAATTGACGGTTCTGTCTTCGTCAGTTATATTCTCTCCGGAGAGAGCTCCGAGACCCGAACACGCTAGTTGGGAAATAAGTCACCCCTTGTATAATACCCTGTGCTTACTCGCACTACAATGCCTCGATGTGACATCTTCGCTACTTGTATAAGTTAAACATCTTGCATCTTACTGAGAGCAACATTTCTCAAGGCACATTTTTAGATCCAGTGGCCGTGGTATAGAAACGCGCGGGTGGGTGCCCGAGCAACAATTCTCAACTGCTCGGGCATCTAAAAACCGCTCGGGCACCCCACCGGGTATTTCTATACTACGGCCACAGATATTGACATACTATCAACGGCAGCTAAGTTCGACACTCGGATAACATCGTATGCGCAGGTAACGTAAAAATAAAAATTAATAAGTAACTGAATGCCGAAAACGGCTAATCACACAACTGACTGCTGAAAATTCTGGGATATGCGCCAAACGTGTGCATTCTCCAGGTAATACGCAAATCAACGTGATAGACTGCTTATTAATTTCAAACGCAAATGTCGGTACCATCTAGTTTATCTATAACAATTTCTTTATTACTATTTAAAAATATATTTATACGTTATAAAGGATTTATTCAGTAGGGTATCCATCGTCTAGGGAACCATGTTAGCGCTTCTTTCTTAGAGTTTCGACCGATATAACACATGCATCTCGCTAAACCCATCACGTTGTGGATATATAAACTTCTAGACATGCTTGAAAAGTCTTGCGGATATCTCCGCTGATGAAGTATCATCCAGAAAACATTTCTTGGTCGAAATTGCCGCTTATGAAGGCATTTTCAGTCGGAAAAGGGTAAAATATTCTTTCCAACTCTTCCCAGTGCCCGTAGTATGAAAATATAGTTTACGCCCGGGTGGCATAGAAACCATAACAATAATATCAAGCCATATCAGCCTGGATTTCGGAAAAAACTTAACTCGTACGAACAGCCAGTAACAATACCAGTAACCAGTAGATTCACATTATAAGTATAATTAACTTTTTATTTTCAGTTTGTTTGTTCCCCTGTTCAATTGTGTACAAATTAGGGTTAGCAAGTCCAATTCTGGCCTCATTCCTCTCCGAAAGTATAAGTATTATCCATGGAAAATTATACTGTGATATATTTTGATGTATAATTATAGTTTCGGAAAATAAACCATTATTTGGATAGGATTGAGCGAGTACATAAATATGCAACGACTGTTGCATTTCTTATCAGTCTTGGTTTCCACCAAGGAAGGCAACACTAACGCGCTCTTCTGATTTTCTTTTTCAATTTTAGTATACCTTATTGTTAGGAATTTTGGAAAAGTATCAAAGTTTAAAGTTTTGTTAATTCATTGTACAAATTTTACTTATTTTAGCTAAAAACTTATTGTTAGCTGCAAAGCTCTTTAATTTTATATTTCTGGTTGATAGATGGATGTTTCCTATAGTCGACGGCCGCATCTTCATGTGTGAGCGTGTAATTTACTGTATTTTACAGAATTAATCACCGTACGTGAAATTGCGTACAAAAGCAAAATCTTTAAAGGGCGATTTATCCTCTTTTTTTTAATTGTTCTTTCTGTTTTATTTTGTAAATCTGATCCAGACACAGTAAGCTAAATTATGGAAACAAAACAATCGAATAAATTCGATTAGAAAAATGAGTTGGGAATTTTTACTGCATTTTAAACTCTTAAAGGACTACTAGGTTTCGAAGTCCTTTAATAGCATGACATCCGTCCGTCGACTATATTTATAAGAAAAACTGTCAATCTCTCTAGCAATCGCATTATTCTCCGCTTTTTAGAATAAAAAAAGGCTGATAAAGACGACCAACTGTCAATGAAGGCAATATTTAGGCATTATTGAAGCGAACGCGAAGACTTCGGCATCACTCTGCATCTTTCACTTCAATTATATATATTTTAAATGTTTTAGTTTTGCCGTGCACTATATATATATATATAGAATTCCTTTCTTACATACAGGAATATACTTTTGTACTCATTCATTTCATTTTCATTCATCTCCTAAGTAAGACCCTCTTCATTATCTTAAATATGCCGGAAGCGCGCGTCTTAAATATGAAGCAATAGAAGATCCTTCAGGACTGTAGTATGTAGTGACCGCCCCCCGTCACTAAGGTATTTATAAGAGAACCAGACTGATAACGCATATTGTATTTGTATTTGTAATGTAAGCTATTCTAATAAATATACACATAAGAGGCATATCTCGTATGTAACGTGGAGGTCCCTACAGAAGCTGAACAAATCCGCAGCCATATGCTATATTACCGCTACACACCCGTCAGGAAAGGAAGTATTCTGAACTACTATTTATTCCCAACGCTGCGGACTTACTGTCTAGGTAACACCATTTACCTAAGCACATACAAGATCCTTAAGGACTAACACTAGCCGCTCTCCTCACCCGTATGCCAACTCTTTCCAAAAACTCGCAAGCTAAAGATAATGCCATTGAAGAATTACACGAAACAGTGCAAGGCAGAGCTGAAAATTGCGCAAGTTACGCTAAGCGCATAAAAGATCTAGCGGAGATCGCCTTAGAAGAGAAAAAGCTTAGGGAGGCCGAGGACGAAAAAGTCCGTCACTTCATCAGGGACCTACTACCCCACATTAAGAAAGATGTGGTCCGACTAGATGAACTGGACAGTTTTGAGAAAGTTGTTGCGGCAGTAGAAAATAGGTCCCTGGTGAAGTTACGGACTTTTTCGTCTTCGGTCTCCCTAGACTTTTTCTCTTCTAAGGCGACCTACGCTGCCGCAACAGATAAAAGGGTTTACAAAAATTAGAACAGAAAAAGGAGAAGGAGAGAAAGATTAAGGATGAGGCTCTAATTACTGTCATACAGGCTTTACTTGAAAAGGTAAACGTTATTGACCAAAGGTTGGAAAGCAACAAATTCACAAGATTACCCTTCTAAAACAAAGAGCTGGTGAAAACCAAGACCACGGATACCGTTTGCATCTTTTTCCTGGAGCTAGAAATTCAAAGAGGTGCATACCGAGGCCGCGGACAGTTCGTTCACACGTGGCCGAGTTAGAAATTCTGATATTATTGCTGCTATCAGCATATCGGCATTGAGTAGCTCTGTTTGTTAGGGTTTTATTTCTTACTACATATATGATATTTTGGATTTGAATTCCTCACTCTAACAGAGCAGACTTGTACGTTCAAGAAAATAATATATTCCAGCCAGGAGCTCCTCTCTTTGTTGCTTATTTTTTACTGGAGGTTTTTAGAAGTAGGTTTTCTATGAATATTTCATCACTCTTCTCCGAATGTGGCGTATTTCATCCATCATTTTTCAGCATAGTCAAATAATAGCAAAGTATGTGTATGACAAAAAAATCAGAAAACAAATGTCAAGTATTAGTGAGTGATTGTGAACGATAAAGGAGTTGAAATGATTGTTATAGGCGCCAGGAGACGGACAGCTTGCCGCTTCTAAACCCAAGAATAACGAAGCGCATCTGCCAAAATCCAAAAAGGTAAGATAACATGATTCGATCGGAGCTACATATTTCGTATAGAGCCAGTGGGCGAAACGAAATAGTTCCAGCATTATTTTAGTTTTAGTTATCTTTAATTATATTTAAAATATAATTGAATTTACTCATTTAACTATTACTTTTATACTTAAGTAAGCTCAGAATTATTAACTCGCCCTTTTATATATTTATTATATGCACACGGAGTATATAATAGCATTATATACTTATCCGATTTTGCTCTGCATCGTTGCGTTAGGGCGCGGCGAGCCGTGAAGTAGCAAAAGTTTTAACTATGGCACCTTTGTTTTCAAATAATTGGTTTCGAGGGTTATTTCCGAAGTTGATTTGCGGCACCATTTTCTCACCAAGTTTGCTATTTCGTAACTCCAGATTCTATAGTCGGTGGATTAATCGTTTGCAAGAGGTTACGGTACGAACCGCAAACGTTTTAGAGTTTATTAGAGTGATTAGAGCAAATTTCAAGCAAATATGTACTCTCTATTTTTAATTTATTAGACCTTTAACTGCAAGCGATTAATCCGCCGACTATAGTATATTGAACCACCTCCAAACCAGCAATTTTCAAACAAGTTCTCCTTATCTAAAGGTCTATTTCTAGTCGGAATCGATGAAGAAGGCCGTGCGCCAATCCGAAAAAGACGATGACACTCTTAAGGAAGTGCCGGCCAAGATGCCAGAATATGATGCGGAAAAGGTATTTTTGGGGGGAAAGTGGCATAGATAATCAGGATAGCTAGATTACGGTAATGGAAAAATGATCATTCAAAATGAGCCGATTGTCGGGAAGCATTATTATTCTTACGTGCATGCCTGGGAATATGAAGGGCGGGCCGGCCCGGGTCGGGGCCGACATTTTGGGAAACGGGCCGGCCCGGGCCCTGGGTTTATTTACGGTTATCTTTCCTAGGTCAATACATATGGTCTTTAATGATTTTCTCAATATGGTCTGTTTTAAAACCTAGACTGCAAGGGCCGTTTGTAGTTAACGTGCCCCCAGAACTGGCTTTATAAGGAAAGAGCTATTTTGTCCGAGTAAAATTGCACTTTTGAACGGGAAGCCCGTTATCGCGGCTCGTTAACTACATACCGCGCTTGCAGTCTAGGTTTTGAAACAGACTATACAGGAACAGTAACTAATAAAATTCTTTTTCAGGATGACAAAATGGAAAGATCGAAGAATAAAAAAGTTAGATAATGTTTATTATAATTATGTTTACATTAAATAAATATGTATAGATATTATTTCACAGTGCTCTGCCTTAATTTAATATAACTCCGAATGTTATATGGAAGCGGTTTTTCGGTTGTGACTTTTTATTTGCATTTTCAGAAAGCTTGATATATTTCTGAAAATGTAAATAAATAAATAAATAGAAATAGTATAAATAAAGAAGTAAAGATTAACCATGAACAAAACCTGAAAGACAATTTGAGAGGGGTTTGGCTACGTAGATCATAAGTATATATATACATAGTCTGTTTCAAAACCTAGACTGCAAGCGCCGTTTGTAGTCAACCTTCCGCGACGACAGGCTTCCCTTTCAAAAGTGCAATTTTACTCAAACAAAATTGCTTTTTACCTTATAAGGCCAGTCATATCGGCATGTTAACTACAAACGGCGCTTGCAGTCTAGGTTTTAAAACAGACTATAGAATAACATTATCCAGTTCTTTAAGTCTGAAAAAAAAATTCCCCAAGTTGTATATAATAATCGAAGATGAACCAACTCTTGCGGAAGCCGTTACCTTCTTACTTATGCGATCAACCAAATTTCTATCCAATTGAAGGATAAATCCAATCAGGACCATCATATTATATAGTTGCGAATGGATTATAATAAACAAATCTCGTGGCAACTACACTAGCAAACTGTGAAACTATCTACTATAAAATCTAAAACCATTTTATTGTAAACCGTATTCTAGCCGCTTTCAACCATTTGAATACTAGCAGTAACCAACAATATAGTTACAACAATAGCCCATTCTTGGATTAGGTTCGTGTGTGTCCGGAATTTCGCTCTTGGTTAAAGGGGCGAGTCCGTAATTTACTCGAAAAATTAGATTAGAAATCAGCTGCAGATCACAGAAATATTTCTTTGACTTCGTGGACTGGAATTATAGAAAAAAATTGTCACTAATATACAGCATATTTGATATAGTATAGACTTTACGTAAAAACAGTTATAATTAAGATTATTCATAATTATCACCCCTGGGATTTGAACCTAATAAAAATGATGTTTGAATTTTGCACCTTGACAACGAACCCGATCGGTCCCGATCGAGAAACACAATCCGTAGTCGCAGATTGAGAAGCGATTCATTTAAAGTTTAAATTATGTATTATACTTATACAAAAATCGTATAACATAGGAAATATGGTTATACATCGGCGTCAGGGCTGCGTATAGGCCGGCTTGCGACTTTTAAAAATTGGGCCTGGCCTGCTCCGGCCTGCTTGGGTCTTTTTGACTCAACCGTCATGTCAAAATAGTTTCATAGTGCAGAAGTAAATGTTTCATAGTGTTTGATGCAGGTTTTGGTAGAAAATGTGACGTCACAGGCCGAAACAGGCCGGCCTAGGCCGGCCTAGCTCCGCCCCCTCAAAAAGTGGGCCTGGCCTGGCCTGGCCTAGGCCGGCCTGCTGAATACGCAGCC
>JAQGAV010003868.1:0-11483 GCA_034691345.1 Phasmarhabditis papillosa | reverse complement strand
ATATATATATATATATATTGATAATGATAGTTCGGTTTAACGAGCAACTTTTTACCAGTTATACTACTATTCTAAATTTGATTAAACTAAACTACACTTAATACCCTCAAAGTAAAATTTACTGTGGCTTATATAGTCTGATTCGAGGGTAGTAATAGATTGTTTAAAAAAATATCATTGAAAATGCCTCTGAAAGTATTCGAAAACCGAAAATATACCCAAAATTTCCTTAAAATAAGCAAGTGACCCTCCATTATTCATTTTGAATCACACTATATATAAAAAAAGCCAAGACTAACAATGGAGTATAGAAAATTGAAGTTTTGTCTGAGCCCTTTTTGCGAATACCGTGCCAGTTTGTGGCGCCTGCTCACCGTACAAGATTGCACTTTCCATGTAAGCGCGTTTATTTTTCCTTTAGGCGCGGTTTGCAGAAGGATCTCATTGTTAACCTATCTAAAGCTGAGAAACATTTCAACATCACAACTTTGTTTCACTATAGGCGTTTGGAAAATTGTTCGCTAATACCTATTATATATATACTTTGAGCAACACTTAGAAAATCAAACAAACAGATATAGAAAAAACAATTGATGGTACTGGAAGACTTTATAGCTCTGGCGAATTCATATATAAGGCGACTGCTGCCCAAGCAGTCTAAATAACAGGAAATTAAATTTAATACTGAATAATAATAGTTTTATTGATTCTCCTTTTCATCTTTTAGCAACATGATTCAATAAGAACAATGGATTCATCTCTCAAAACAAAGAAGATCCCCCTTAAGTATGGTCGGATTCCAAACGAATAAGTGTAGAAAATTATTTACAAGGCAAACGCAATTGCGTACAATTAGTTTTGGCTTGAATTCTACACTCCACTATTCTTTTTGAATCCGACTATATCTAATTATACGTCTTATGGTTAGAACCAAGAATTGAGGTTGGTACATCAAAGTTAGCAACTTTTATGAATGGAGAAACTTAGGGCACGTTCATGTCTATACTTTATGTTCCTACAGTGCAAATGCCTATTCCATGAATTGGGGTTTGCCCCAAGAGTAGATTTTAAGACCTTTACGCACGTTATGCTTAGCATAGAACAACCATTCTTCATATAAATTGGTTATGCATGAAGTTTCGCAAACTGTTATTCACTTAGCAGAAAATACTCAATTGTTCAAAACTAACAACGTACATTAATTTAAACTGAATTAAATAATTTGGTAGCGGTCAGAATTAAATCTTAGAAATCCGAAATATGTTTACGTAAATCTTCGAAACATTCGCGCACCATAAGTTTACCATTAAAGAATAACTATTAAATGTTAAGGGTACTTTTTCAAAACAAAAGTTCGAAAACAGGAATAAAACATTTTGGGACCATTATAATCAAGAGCTGCGGGAATTCTAGACTCGAAAACAATGCGACCGACGGGGTCCGGCTCGAGATGAACATTTGTTGTACTAGGAGGTACGAGACAAGATGAAGAGGTTAGAGAATACTAGATAGTGGATAAGATTGAGAGATACAGAGATACTGAAGCTCGAGCAGAACGCTATTTTACACAGTAAAATGACCAGCCGACTGACACCAACTGCGAGTTTAAATTGAGGATTATTATTAATCGATTGAGAGGTATATTAATGGGCTTCCTGGAAGAAAAGTGAGCAAGGTTGAGTTGTGTGACTAGTGTTTTGGGTATCGCTTGGGGGAGAGCTCTTGATTGTTAGAACGGAACAATCTACTAAATTATAAAAATAGAATATTGTTCGCAGGTTTTTACGTGTTTGATGTATTATAGCCTAATTTAGCCTAACAATTTATAGGCGATCATACAAGTTGAGTTCCGTAATCAAATTGTAGAAAATCTGGGCCGGATTCATTTCGAACATATTCCATTATGTTATTCACCGGTTTTATATCACACTGGGCTAAACGGAAAACTTCTGGCAACGAAATACTTCTTCAGGGAGCAAAGATATTGTAATGAACACTATTTACGTAACTTTGCAAAGTTATGAAACATTCCAAATGCGTAACAGTATATGCCAATGAGCTAATCTGTTACAAAGAGTAAGAAACAAGACGAACTTTCAAGATTTTTGTGGCTAAAGCTTAATATATTAAACTCTCATCTACTTGATTCCGCTTAGCTGATAAAATATCCTCACTTTAATTTTTTAACTTTTTAGTTTTGTTTAAGTTTTTAAGTTTAAGTTTTGTAAATAATGCAACAAGCGTCGATAAAAATTTCAAACTCTTTCTGGAATGCAGTAATGCACGAAGTTCACCAGAAAATTAGAAAATATGTTCGTGACTGTCTGAAATGGAAATATGTCTGATATTCCCGCCGTTCGCTATGATTGTTCCTTTCTATGCTTTGCATATGGTTCTCATTATTAAACTCTTGAAAAGCCATTTCAAATCTATTCGAATAGATAATGGTAACAAATTCTGCATACACCATTTGCAGATGCTTCCCAAAAAAAAGAATTTTTGAAATATATTCAAACTTATGTCTATAGTACGGCAAAGTATTTTGTTTTCTGTCGTTAAACTACAAACAAACTTAATTTTTGTTAATATATTTATGTTAATCTCAAGTGTTCTAATATATAAATATATAAATGAATATAAAACTTTACAAGCAACACCAACTCCGTCGTTTCACGTCGGGTTCTGATTCAAGTCTTAAGGCTTCTTCCAGATGCTCTTCTTCTCTACGTTGTAGCCTTCTAAAATACAAACATTATTATTAGTATTTATATTAGTTGTTAAAGAAATCTGAACTGAATTGTTGGTAGCGTTTTATTCTTGTTTCACTAACTTTTGAAGCATTTGAAATTCTCAATTTGAAAATGATTTTAGTTTACAATTTGGCGAAACTCTTTGTTTTCATTGTATGAGGGTGCAGCCGGTCCGGCACGCCAAACCTCCACCCATTTAGAACTCTAGATATTGTAAAAGATGAACATATTTATTGTGTTGGTTAATTTGATGAATATAATTCTATGAACGTACTCTGCCATGCTTCGCATACAATGTTCGATCCCATATCCAGTAAAGGCACTCGTCTCGAAAAATGATATGTTAAACTCCTGAAAGAAAACATTCTTTAAGCGGTTCTCTGTAGCTTCAACACAGATGTGGTAGGAAGCCTGAAGTCCAGGTTACTGGATATTTGAAAAAAGCCGCCTCTAATCAGAATACGGAATTTTATGGGCGAAACCTGTAATTCAGAAGGGCAACAGTTATAGAAATTAGACTTCTAATCAGTTTTCGGCTTAAAATTATAAGTTTATTTCACAAACCTCGGCTAACCGGCGACCGGCTCTGTATACAGAATTTCTAGTTTCATCGTTCCCGAAGAGGTCTACCTGTAAAAACGGAGCATCATTGTCTCACCAATAAGAAAATTATTGTCGATTGTTTTTTCTTATTAAATTATATTAACAAATTGTAATAAGAATAATTTCCTTTCTACAAGCAACCATTGAACGATTATGGTATTTAACATGCTGAATAATGCATTCTAACCATTGCTAAGATCTAGACTTTGCTAGTTGGGAATATCCCACACTAGAAATTGAGTTATATATTTTTATACTAAGCTCCGAAAGTAATAATGGAGTGTTACAAAGAATCTTGCCGAAAATGACTCTGACAGTTTTTGAAATGGGAAAATATACGCAAAATTTCATAAACATACGCGAGTAACTCTCCATAAGTACTCTTGAATCAGACTATAGCAAAAATGCCGTATCTCCAGTTTGAAATACTGAATGATTTGTCATCATCTGTTGATTACAAACGAGTTGAGTATTCGAACACCTACACTACTCTAAGCAGTTCCACTTTCTAACTAGAAAAAGTTTAATGATCACAATGACAGTTTGCGCTTGTTGCGCGGTTACGCCAAACTGCCTACTATGCCGGGGTTTTTCTGGTCGCCGTCGTGTTTAATCGGTCTAATCATTAAATCATCAAGAAGGATTGGAGAATCATTGTAGTAAAGCGTTTGAGAAACACTTCCTGAATTTCTAACGAAGTAGAAAGAGTTTCTTGTTGGTAAACTATTTAGACTAATAATTTCTGAAAAAAGATCCATATATATATATATATATATATAGATATTGATAATGATAGTTCGGTTTAACGAGCAACTTTTTACCAGTTATAGTACCATTCAAGGGTACAAAAGCGAGCGCCCTGCTTATTTAATAATACTGAACTTAATAAGTTATTTTGTTGAGGACGATCAACTATAGTCTACAGAAGAATAGTTACGTAGTTGAAAATTTATGATATTAGTCGGGGCTGCGAACCAAGGATTTATTGCCTTATATTCCTTTATTAACACTTTCCAAACTAACAAAACATTTGAGAAGCATAGCCAAAGTTGCATCTTGAATTCGCAGAAAGTGTTAAATAAACGCGACATTTGTTCAGAAAAAAACTGCGGGCAGTAGCAAAGTATATATATATATATATTTTGCTACTGCCGGTTTAATGAGCAATCTTTTACCAGTTATGGTATAAATCAGTCGATAACCAACCTTATTTCCCACAAGACACATAACAGTAGACTCATCGACTCCCGCCTTGACGGAGTCGACCCAATTTCGGACATTCAGAAAAGACTGTTCCGAAGTTACATCAAACATTAATACTACTCCATCAGCCTTACGGAAATACTGCTTGGTGATTGATCGAAACCTGAAAAAAGAGATTTGTAGAATAAGTGTAACGAGTTCTTAAATACATGTGAGCAGTGAACTAAAGCAGGCTATGCAATTTTAGCGCTGAACACGGAGAATGAGGTAGTCGCCATAGGCGCTAGACGATTTTTATGAAAACCAAAGCTTTTTAGAATGAGGTGGCATAATTTATATAGTATATCTTCAAACCTACGGTCGGGGCTAGATATTTTTCTTCTTCAAATAGCCTCTCGCTCGAAGAGCACGCAGACAACTTGTGCCCACAAATTTTTGCACCCGCACTCTTAACAAACAGTGGCGCGCGAACAGTAGGCTTGAAGACAGACTGTCCATATCAAGACCTAGGTGTTCAGCGCTTTATCACGAGCGGGGCGCATTCTCAATAACAGCTTGCTATACCGCGTTGGAAAACTAGGTCTTGACATGAACTATATATAGCAATATAAAAACCATTTAGATCAACTATTTTACTTTTATTCGAATTACCTTTCTTGGCCGGCTGTATCCCATAATTGTAGTGCAACAATTCTATCTCTTAGGGGAATAGTCTTTACAGTAAAATCAACTCCTATTGTAGCATTGAACAACGGCTTGAATCTGTTGTGACAGAATCTAAATAGAAACAATAGTGGGCTTATCATATTAAATAATTTAGTGTAAACGTTTTGATACAACTTATTTTGTTTGATCGAAAGCAGTTGGGCAAACTAATTAAAGTCCTGGACAACGATATACAAGTTAAAAGCATGAGTGTTCAATTTAAAACGCGCAAAACAAAAATGTCAATTAAATATTTCAGAAAAATAAGTTCGATGTCGTGTTCTCCATTGCAACATTGACTAGTCCGCGTTTTCGCTCGCTATTGCACTCCCGAGCTCCAATAAACTAGGGTCGAGTTCTCCCCAAATATGGCTTGTTAAGCTCCAATGTCAAGCTATGGCTTATTTTAATCAAAAACGACTCACTATCAGATTTTTACCTAAACTATTGACTTTAATTTAAATTTGAACAAAAACAGAACTTCGATCATAAAGTTTTATTTATCGCATCGTTCGATGGTGGGCCTGATTTCGGCTGAAAAAGCAGCGCGCAATGGTGGAAACAGAACGGTTTCAGTAGAATAGTTGAGAATTGAGAGAACCTGGTAGAAAATAAGGAAATAGTCATAAACTTCCTTGTAATGATAAAAGTAATGATAAAGTATGTTGATTATTCTAAAAACCCATATAAATCTGAATATTGCATGATTGGTTTGGTTATATCTGTATGTTATTAAAATGTTTCAAGTGTGTTTTTGAAGCAACGGAAGCAATAACTGCTTCAAAGGATTATTGGGTGATATGAATATTTAATTGATTGGTTGGGTTATTGAAAAGTGTAAGTGTGCTTTTGAGGCAACCACAGAAGCAGTAACTGTTTCCCAGGACCAGAGGTTAAATGTATGTGTGCTGGATATTTAGGTTATAAAAAGAACTGAACTAGTCAAACAAATGTTTCTTTTGTTAGAATGCGCTTTGGTAGCATATTAGACGGTTTATGCCAAGTTCAAGAACCCTACTTGGATTCAACAAACAGTTATCAGCGATATAGAAACCTATTGTTTTCCCACATTAAGTGTTTTAACACAAACAACTCGTAACAAAGCATTACATTCCTATGCAGTTTATATTTTTCACTTCGTTCATAAGAAAACCAACGAACACTTCGGGACATTCCATTTTGATGGTAGAATTAGTGATAGAAGACCCCAAACCCCACAAAGAACTGCTAGAGTCTATTTGATTACAGGAGATTTCTGATACCGGGTTCCTTTGAGCGAAACCGCGGTCTCAGTTGATGCGCTGGTGAAGCCGCGTCCCGCGTTTTTTACGCGTCAATCGTAATTGAAACACCCAAAACGAGGCGCAGTATAAAAGCGCCAAGCGGGGCTGTAGAAAACACATCATCAATGGTTTACAACAACTTACAGCATTCTAGCTGGTCTTTTATTTAGATTCAATCTCTTGTATAAATTTCAGAAAATTTGTCGCATTTTATTTACTATCAGATCTGCGAACTTTCTTTTACATAATAGCAATGAGAAAAACTGCCTATTTCTGTTAAAGGGTTTCGAAAGGTATCAAGATTTCTGTAAGAAAATTTTATCTTCTTAATCTAGCAAGAAACCTTCTATTAGAAATTTACTGATAGTTGAATTGATATAATAGCTTGCAACATTTGTTTTATATAAGATCTCGAAAACCATATTTCAGGATTCCCTTAAATTTTCCAATTAACTTTATAATTTGATTAGAAATATAAATAATACCCTATTTCTTCTCATTGTTAATTGTAACAGTCCGTTAACTCTCTATATTAAGATGTCGGACGAGAAATACCGTGCTGCCGAGGCCGAGTCGGTCAAGAAGTTCGCCTTCTTCGGAGTGGCCGTCTCCACCGTGGCCACCCTCACCGCCATTGTGGCCGTGCCTATGCTTTGTATGTACCTCCAAGGGGTTCAGTCCAGTCTCAATGACGAAATCTCTTTCTGCCGTACAAGATCCACCTCTCTCCAGGGAGAATACAGCAAGCTAGCAGCCATCCGTGCTCCACGTAAGGCCCGTTCCGCCGGAACCTGCTGCTCTTGCGGAGTTGGATCCGCTGGACCCGCTGGAAGACCCGGATCCGACGGAAGACCAGGAAACGACGGACGCCCAGGATCCCCAGGACAGCCAGGACCTGACGCTGACAACGACTCTACCGGACCATCCCCAGACGATTTCTGCTTCGAATGTGCCCCAGCCGAGCAGGGACCACCAGGACCACAAGGACCAAAGGGACCCGACGGAACCCCCGGATCTCCAGGACAAGACGGACCAGCCGGAAGACCAGGAAAGAGAGGACAGCCAGGACCAGCTGGAAACCCCGGAGCCCCAGGAAACGACGGACAATCAGGAAGACCAGGAGCCCCAGGACAGACCCGCACTATCCCATCTCCACCAGGACAGCCAGGAGAGCCAGGAGAGCCAGGACCACAGGGACCACCCGGACCAGACGGACGCCCAGGACACGACGGAAGACCAGGAGGCCCAGGACCAAAGGGAGACGATGGCCAGGTTAGAAAATACAGAGTTCGAATATTTCATAATAGCCAAGATTTCGCAACTAAAAATAGAGTAGTAACATTACATCTCATTAAATACAAGATAGTCGATCACTCTTAAAGAAATAAAATGTTTCGAGAATTCGGAAAATCCCGAGCCCAGATAATTAGCAATTTCGTTCTTTCTTTATCTTTGAGACTTATATCTAAACCGCAAAATAATATTGCTTGTAGGATGGTGCTCCAGGACAGCCAGGAAACGACGGAGAAGCCGGAGCTCCAGGACAAGACGGTGGCAAGGGATCTTGCGACCACTGTCCACCACCAAGAACCGCTCCAGGATATTAAACCAATCAATAAAATCAATAGTAGAAAGAATAAAGAAATCATTTCTAAATGTTGTAAATGATGGAGCTACAGAGAATAATTCAAAGCACAACATACTAGTGAGAATTTTGTGAATAGAACTTTATATTTGACTACTGCAATAGCCAAAATACACTTTGTAGATATAAAAAATAGTGCGGTTCAATTACAACAGAAGGATTGTATACTTTGTTTAAAATATATGAAACGTAGATTTGAATTCAAGTTGTTTTATTATCATTTCTACGTAGGTAAATTACAATTCCACTAAACTGTGCTAAGTTGTTCTGATTAACCATTCTTTAATTAGTTTTTAAAGAACTTTGTGGGACAGTCTCTTGCTAATGTGAGTTGAACAATTAAATATAAAACGCGCTATTGTTACTTATTTCAACTATTTGCAAGAATGAAAGTTTGATGAAAACTTTCAAAAATAGAAGTTTGGGAATTTTTCAGTCAGAGAGTAGTTGGCACTTCGATGGCTTAAAAAGCCAAAGCCAAAATCAAAAACTAATCCGCTCACCTATGAAGAAAACAAGTCTTTCCAACAGCAGAATCACCCACGAAGACCACCTTGAATATTCTATCGGGCGTTCTCATATCCTGAAACACACCTCAAGTACAGAATAGTATTGGGAAGAAGTTGGAAAAGTAACCAACCATTAGCTTGATTAAACAGCTAGGACCGATATCCTTATTTGATTATCACTAAACTCACCATGTCTTGTTTGTTGTTGTTTTCTGTCAATACAGTACCTTGTTCTGCCTCCATCATCTCCTACAATTCACTAATTTAGACCAGTTTGTGCGAAATTTGCCTTTAATTTTTGACGCTTCGAAAAGCTGATCTCACCTCAGAATAGGTATCATGGCTGGGAATTTCACGGGCCGGCCAGGCCGGGGCCGAAAATTTGAGAAACGGGCCGGTACCAGCCCTGGGGCTGTTGGCTAAATCCCTTTATATAGTCTATGAGATATAATACGCTTCTTTTTGCGGAATGTAATATTTAGTTGTTAAACTTACATCAGCAAGAGATTGTCCCACAAAGTTCTTTCCATTCTCCAAAGCAATCGGCCGAAACTGCGGTTTCTATAACAAAATACATTATTTTTTGAAAATAGCAACATATATAGTTGATTTTTTATCCAGTCTTCCGAAACATCTTTCCTGACTGACTGGTGGATCTTGCATACACTTTGCATTTGTATGAAGCTTTTCATTTGGGTAAAGCTTGAACTAAGTGTCTCTGATAAACATGTTTAGATGTCTTTCTTTTTTCAAAAATGTTTATTTTTCGATCAATTTCAAATTGCAAATTCAAAGACTTACTGTAATAACTTGCGAATCATAACTCTCAAAAATTGTCGGTAGGTCGTCGGTTACCGCAGGATTTCCGACAGAGTACGGAATATGTGTAGTATTCAGTTGTCGCCGGAAAATTCAGTAATTTAGTTTCACAGCTATAGTCGAATTCAAAAGTAGTACGGCCGTGTTAATAAGCAGGAGTGTTGCAATATTATGTCTGACAATGAGTAAGACAGAGAGAAAGCAAGTTTGCAATCTGCTGATACCGCGCGCGTAAAGTTCCAGCAGGCAGGCGCAGTGTTAAAAATGAAGAAATACGCAGCATACACGGTCTTATTACTTTGACTATGACTATAGCTAAACTATAAAAAGGAATGATATCGATCTTATTAATACTCTGGACATTTCTTTTTTGGTTGTTTAATGATTCTGAATGTTGCAGTCTTTTGTATACGAATGTTGACCGTTTAGAGTGCAGTATACTTTCAAGTCTCCCGAAAGAACACATAGTTCCTTTAGAAAGCAACATTGACGTGCATGCAAATACGAAATATAAAATGGTACACACTATTACAAACACATAAACATACAATGTTAACTGTATTAAGAACATTTCTTTCAATCTTGTTAATTTGGAAGATTTAAAAGGTACCGAACCCTATGAAGGTAGCCAGTTCTTCGTCTCCCGGTGGTGTTATCATTACAGTAGGTAGATGATGAACCTGTGCATCTAACTTTTCGTTTTGAGACAGGTGCAAAGTAGCTAAAGGACTGTGCTCCTCGTCTTCAGGACCAAAATCCACGCTGATCTCAGTTACTGACTGACTGAAAGCTATTAGATAGGAAAGTCCAAAAAGCCCGAAAGTATGCAAAACTTCCGCTGAGTTATAATTATACAGAGCGTTTGTATCGTGCAATAGTGTAACATGCAATATGAAATATTTGTACGGTCTTATCAAACGAACCGGGCCGGCTCTTAAAATTGTCGCCGGGCAGGGAATTTTGAGAACTAATAATTAGTCAACACTTAGACAATCTGATTGAATCCATTTTGTCAACTATTTCTTAGAACTTCTGAGATTACCGACTAAATTGCATTAGCAAAGAAACAAATAACGACAGTATTGTTCGGATCTTTGTTCATTAACCTATGATTTTAACGATTTGATCCACGTTACTTTCAAAATATAATCTGTCTATTGAAATTGTCTTGTCGAATCTATTTTTTATAACTTGCTAAGTTAACTAACTTTAACATTTCCGAGAGTGGATCATAGAATTTCGTGTCGGATTCGGTAATGGCCAACTCATCCGCTAGCGAGACTTCTTGACGACGATCAGGCAGCTCCTAAAATGTTACTTTTAAGTTAGTTTTATATGATTGTAGGCTTTATGGATTTCGAAAGAGTAATATAAGCTATCTATGCGCCAGAGCTATAGTACGGAAATGAAAAGTTGCAGATATTTTCTTTAGTTAAAACTTATTTCAACAAGCAATTGTCCGGGACGTTTATTTCGAAACTCTAATATGTACAAGCTAAAGAAAAGTTCTCACTAACTATAGGTTGTTATTTATTTTTTTCATTTCTCAAATGACGAATACATATATTAGTTGATTTCATTAGCTTATCTTGGTTACATCTTATTGAAAGCTGTGTAACAAATTATACTGAGATATGGCAATTGAAATCAGAAATAAACGTTTATCTTATTTTTAAAATCAAACAATTAACTATTCAAACAAAGAGAAAGAACAATAGGTAGGACACTAACCGAAATGCGGGCTGCTACGAGAATCGGAGTTTCCGTTGTATTTCGAACGAGATTGCCTGAAAATAAAGATGTTTCAATTATTATAGAAATAATAAAAAGTAAGGCATCCGTTAAATAAAAATCTTTGCTTATTAATTTTATTAGGGACCATGTGAAAACAACATTTAAAAAATAGTTGTTGATAGTCTTGCATAGGGAAACGTTCACTGAAATCAACAATGATAAGTGAGCCTAT
>JAQGAV010003867.1:0-11489 GCA_034691345.1 Phasmarhabditis papillosa | reverse complement strand
CCTTGAAATTTCTTCACCGGCCCGGCCCGGCCCGGCCCGAAGCCCGACCGGGCTTGGGCTTTTCGTGAGAGGCCTGGACGCTCTGCCACTAAGCCAATGAGGCATGTTTCCACGTTCATAAAACTGTTAGAGTATACAGAACAAATTCTCATTTTAGGGAACAGTTTTGGAGGACAATATTTTGAACGGTTCTTTGATTGATTGTGCTCCAAAACACATAGAATGTGAACTCCGCGAAGGAATGAGGCTGGGTATGGAGGAAAATCATCACACTGATCTGATATGTACCCAGCATAAGTTATTTGAATCGGAATCGGTAGGTATTTAGAGATATCTTGCCGGGTTTATATAGTCAGCGCCAAGAGTCATGATGGAGTGTAATGAATTCAACGCTCGTTTGAGCCCCTTTTGCGAGCATCGCGCCAGCATCTGGCGGATACTCTCCGTTCAATATTGTACTTTGCAATTTGCCTGCAGGTGCGGTGTTAAAAATCCTTAAAATACGCAAGTGACACTCCATATTACTCTCGGCGCTGACTATACATAACATTGAAAACTGAGGTTTGAATGTTTTCTGCTAATCTGAAGTCAATGCAACCAATATTTCCCGGATGTGAAAATAACAACAAGAGTGTAGCGAAACTAGTTTTTTATTGCCTTTTCTACTTCTGCAATAACTCTAAAAACCAATATATAAATTAATAGACTTAAAAGGGAAGGGCGCGATGCCGTCTGCACCAATCGCAACAACGCTTCACGATGTCCGGAATTCCGGTTTCCGGTTTCCGGCGTTTTTTCCTTAATGTTTCCGGTTTCCGGTAAATCAGTTTGCCGGAATTCCGGTTTCCGGTTTCCGGATTTTAAAAAACCTTTTCGGTTTCCGGAATTTGTGTTTTCCCATTCCGGACAACCCTGTTCACGAACTTCCCTTGTAAGCCGACATTTCTGGGATATTTAGGCTCTCTCCCGATCGGGCCGGGCCGGGCCTTGAAATTTCTTCACCGGCCCGGCCCGGCCCGGCCCGAAGCCCGACCGGGCTTGGGCTTTTCGTGAGAGGCCTGTCCACAGGGACCCGGCCCATTATCAGTGTTCCAGAGTACAAAATACGAGGTATTAGAGAACTACTAAAGTCAAACCATACATTTTCTATAATATTTTTAGCAATATCAATACAAATGTTGTTGGGGAAATAAAGTATCAGGAACGGTGATAGTTAATAGGAATATAATGCCTCGGAAATGGCCGGCCTCAATGACTAATATGAGTTCTCATTATTTTGAAAGGGGGGGAGGGCGACTTTTCAGAATCGCTTTACTGGCCCGGGCCGGTAGTTTCCGTTACAGTACTCACCTTAAACCTCTTACCACATTGAGCACATTCATGACAACGAAGTACTCTACATTCTTGTATATGAGCTTCTAACTAAAAAGAAAGCTATTTTCATTTTCTTGTTAAAATATAATTTCTTATTTACATTTAAACTAATCAGGAATGTTGATTAGAATTTAAAAGCAGATAACGGTTATATTCAAAGTAAAGTATAATATGCAATGCAAGATTCAACTTTTGTTTAAATGATGCAAACTTTTAGAATATTTTAGTAGTACATAGTATGTTTTCATCTTTACAAGTGTTTTTGTTTGTATAAACTATCCAAATATATATCCGATAAGTAGAATTCTGTGCTTCGGAGCAGGGGTGAAAATTTCAATGATCGGGGGCGCAAATTTGGGAAAGGGGCCCGCCTGGCTTGCCTTTTCCAGCATAGCTTCTGAACATAGCAAGGCGTTGCCGGACGACCCAGATTGTCTTTATTTAACTCTTTTATTATTTAACTAACCGCCGCTTGATTAGCTGCCTTTTTCGGACAAAATAAACATTTAATCATTCCATCATGTGCAGATCTTCTTCTGTTAACAGAAGGAGTAGCTGTAGAAGAACGAGAGTGTAATAACACCTCCACAGGACCAGAACAATGACCGGAAGACGAAAAACCTAGAAAGGAAAGTGTTAAGTGCATTAATAACTGCTTAGGTATAGTTCCCAAACGAATTTTTTTAGTTTGTTTCCAGCATAGTATCCGGGGAAAGGAGTCGTAGATTAAAATGAATGTACTTTTAAAACACGGCTCGCCAACGGAGACAGTAATAATAATAATATTTATTCAGAATATTATTATTATTACGGAGACAGTGAGTAGGATTAAAGGACTGAGCTCCCATTTTAAAATTAAGGTTCATTTATCTCTGGAATGCTTTAACTGTCCCGTTGTCTTGGGGCGCGGCGAGCCGTCAAAAAAGGCTACCAATCCACATTTTATATATTTTTGCTCCCCCAGGATACTGTGCCAGATACCTATCTCTTCATAAAGACATGGAGACTAGTTCGGAAATATGTTAAATAAAATCAACGTGGCAGCTAAACATTCCTTATAGAAAGAGTTGAAAACGTAAATTTGGATGTATTGTCCGATTGAAAAGTAATAAAACAGTGTTATTTGCTTATTTTTGGGGTATTTTAGTTTTTCGAAAACCTCCAGAGCCATCTTCAAAGAGTTTCTTTCTAACTTCCATAGTTACTTTGTTTTACGAATGAATCATTTGCAGAGGTGTACTGTAGAATCTCCAAGGAGCGCGGAAATCGAAAGAAAATGTACAAGCAACCGATATAATTGAGCGCTCGCATTATAATAAATAGATATTTAAAAGACATGAGATTTATCCGTAGACTATAGTGAATCTGGTATTAACAAAGCCTCTTCCGACCTAAATGCAAGGGCATCATAGCCTGTGTGTAGTCCATATCAAAGGGCTCCGTCTTAACTTGTTGCTGGAGTAGTCGAACGGCAGTGGCATCATTCATTGAAGCTAGAAGATAAAGAATATTAGTCTGTTTTGGGATACTCGGTTGAATCAGATAATATCGAACGCTCTAGACTCTTGTAAACCAGCCAACAGTGTGCTGACAAATGGAGTCGGTACACATACCTGGGACAAGGATAAAGTCTTAGCGGGCAGAGTAACTATTATAGTTAGATAGCTCGGCCCAAAAAACAAGTCACAGTTTAGCTTAAACTGGGCACAAAGCGCTTTTTTGTCAATACCCGGCTGTATCCGACCGATGCCGGGCTTGTGACAGGGCCGACTCTAGTAACTATGCCCAGTATTTGTATTATAGCTTACCAGCCTTAATTCCCCTAAGTATATCGGATGTAGTAGGTGAACAAGATGATGATGATATCTCACTAGAAGAAGGCTGTGTTGGATCACATGATGAACTACTGCAAGTAAAATAATTTAGAAGATAAAATACTTTATAATTTAACACAATTAAGCTAATTGGAGAGGTTTTAGTTTTTAGAAGTTATGTATACAACCCGTACCGCTCAATGCGAACTCCTGTCTAATTGTTACGGAAATAGTGGCATTTTGCAGAGCTGTTAAACCGGCCCGGCCTGCTTGTTTTGACCTCGGCCGGGCCGGGCCGACTGCGTATTTTTCTGAGAAAATTGCGTATTTAGCAAACTTTGCAAGAAAAAAGGGTTGCTTAATGGGGCTTTTATTTTCAAACACCGCGTCTCTTTTTCGGACATTGCTCACCTCGGTATTCCGAGTGTGTTTTGTAGACACATATCTGTAACACTCTGATGATGTTGTTGTAAATGTTGGTGGTAGTGAGACTAGAAAATATAATAAGTAGAAATGTTTAATTATAAAGATTTAGCTTTTCTACTAATAAACTTGTTTTTATAAAATGAAACAAATAATATAAACAAATAGTGAATTCACAATACTAACTGAATAAATTGATTCTTATTCGGTTATAATATAACCGAATAAGAATCAATTTATTCAGTTATATAGTCGACGGGTGAATCGTTTGCAGGGGTGTACTGTAGAATTTAGAAGGAGCGCGGAAATCAAAAGAAAATGTACAAGGAACCGATATAATTGTGCGCTCTCTCTATAATAAATAGACCTTTAAACTACATGAGATTTGTCCGTAGAATATACAAATCTTTGCCAGTAAATAATATTATTCTACTAATATAAATATCAATATAAATGATTAGCTTATTCAACTAATAAACCTAGCAGCGTTGGCGAAATAATGACTAACTTTAGCTGTCCCTTTATAAAACTGGATTACTGACCAGGCGTGAAGGCCGGTCTGATGCAGTAAATTCTCACTTCTGTTACTGACTATATGACTAACTATATAGTCATGAACGTCTGAACGGACCGCGCCGGGCTTGAAATTTTGCCAAAAAGTTGACCACGGCCTGGGCCGGATCTTGGAGTTTCAGAAATTCGAAAAAAATAAACACTTTTTGAGCATAATGTTGGTTTATGTTAACAACAGACGGGCGCGGTATAGTAAACTGGGCGCCAGTCCTTTAATCTTACCTGATTCTGCTGTAATATGTGCATTTGTTGCTGTTGTTGAACATGATGGTTCATATTCTGATGAGAATGATGATGTAATTGTGCTCCAACTGAAGACAATGGCTTTGTTGGAGCAGCCATTGCCAGCATATCTACCTCCTATAAAGATAAGTATTAATAATAATAGAAGAATAGAGCGTTTAAAGATAAACATATGAAATAGACTGGGAGACGGGATTGCTGTAAGGCTACAGTAACCCAAGGTCTTATATTCCAAAGTCTCGAATAACTTCAATAAAATAGAGTAAATATAATTAATGAATATAGGAATGAGAAGAGTTTGTTTTGAAAAAGGGACTTGCTAAACTGTTACTACTAGTTGCGAAGTTGTAAAATGTCAGCCGGATTTTTGACACCGTTGCCGGTCTAGTTCTGTAGAGTGCTATATATAAAATAGTAAACTGCTAGAACATAAAAAGCAAGAAAAAATATATTCTAAGTTGACAAAAGAGTGGCTAGGAATCATACTGGGTTACTGTAGCCCCCTTCTACCGTAACCATTTGCTCCTTCCGGCTACAGTAACCTCAAGAGTGACCACCGTGTCGGCTAATTGCAATAAGTGAGAAATGTTTCTTTTTGTGCTGCTTTTTATCTATCGCATAATCTTGAGGTGACGGAAAGCTGAGCTAATCGGCTGGGCTGGCCTGCACCGGCGCAAACTACGCCGCCGGTTGGCCAATTCGCGGCCCGTTCGCCGCCAGCGTGCTTGTAGACACGGCGTTTCACAAGTGATTAGTAGGTGCACACAGGTCAGCAAACGAAGAACCGCCACGGACCGCACAAGAGCAAAAGTCAAACTGTAGTGGAGCGCGCTAACTATAAGGGAGCGCGTGTGTCGGGGAAAGGAGGGAAGGGATACTGTAGATGTGAGAAAATGTTAGGAATGATACTGTATCGGTGTTCTCAAACATTCTAAAATTTGAGTTTTGTTCTTTTCTTGAAACACTAACTAGCCACTGAAGCTGCAGAACTAGCAGATTACTTATCCTAGATTTCGTGCACTCTTATATAGTCTAATTCGAGAGTAATAATGGAGTGTTAAAAAAGAATAACATTGAAAATGTTATGAAATATAGAAATATAGAAATATAGAATAAAGAAAGAAATATAGAATACAGTTATGAAATATAGAAAGATAAACAAACAGTTGACTTAATTAGGTTCTATAGTCTGATTCGAGAGTAATAATGCACGGTTAAAAAGAACCTCGCCGAGAATGGCTCTGAAAGTATTCGCAAAACGAAAATATACGCAAAATTTCCTTAAACTACTCAAGTAACGCTCCACTATTCATCTTGAATCACACAATAGTTAGATGAATGTTAGAAAGGAGCCGTCTTTGCTCAGAAGATTACGGAATAAATGGCCGAAAGCCTGAGCAGAAGAAATCTACTATTATTGTGATACAAATGAAATATGAAATGAACACAATAGTTTTAAAAACACTAAGTAAAAACTTTTTTCAAGTATTATAATATAAGAATTGAGAGCAAATAGCAATAAAACTTCTTTAATATTTTACAGCCATTATCAGAGTATCAACAAGGGTAAGGTCCCTAATACAAAGCCGGATTGAGCAACCGTGGGATGTATGCTTGAATGTTCTCTTATAATTCCAGCAAAACCGACTTCTAGCTGCCCCAAAGATGGAAAGAATAACAAGAACATCCGTTATGTGATATACATTCATATACGGAATAAATAGTTGTAAATAAGGGTAAAGGCCAAAGAAAACAGAAGCAAACCGTACCTACTTCAGAATAGATCCGACAGGTGGATTCAAACTAATAAACCAATTTAAAGAACGTACAGTGTAGTAAATAGCAATATAGAAAGTATTGTGTAATTTGAAAGACAAAAACATTAATTATGAAATTTAAAAATAACTTAAGATTATCGGTTTTATAGATAATATATAGTTTCTATCAAGAGATACATAGCGCATTATTCTACAGAGCAACGGTGTTAAATAACAATGAATGTACTTTTAAGCAATAATATATAATTTATTAAAAGGGATATTGGTAGATTGAAATGAAGAAAAAAGTAATAAAAAGAAAGTTATGAAACTGATTAATAGATTAGTGAATACTAACGTTTTTAAGATATCATTAAATTGGGTAGACGAAATAGCTCAGATCGGTGGTTTAGGCTCATCAGTAGGTTGACCACCGATCCTTATTAATATAATAATGTTTATAATTGGTCTAAAAGATATTATATCTTTTATATTAATAAATATATTTCAAAATTCCGTTAGTACAAGAAGAAAACTGTATTAAACACATAACATTCTGTTCATGTGTTAGTTACTTTCTGACAAGCCCAAGTTGGGCCAAATCAGTTTATTGGAAAGTTTTCAGCATAGTGAAGTTAGTCTAGAACCACTTCGACCGTTCTTCCAGATCCCGGATGAACACGTTTAGTTGTGAGTAGTTTGATTGCCAATAGCCTACTTAGAAATACTGTTTGTACTTCTGTGACGTAGTAAAAACAAACAAAATAGTTAACAAAGCCTAATAGATAATACTTAAGAAATAATGACCAGAACCCACAAGAAGTAAAGGGACAAAAAGAATACATAAGGTAAGACACGGTAGGATAAAGCTCCCCAAGATGTGTGATACTGTGTTTGGTGTAACTTGAATGGTATAACCATGCTACGCAAAGAGCAAAGTAGAGTAGTATTGGTATAACTGTAGTAATATCCGTGAGTAATAATGGAGTATTAAAAAGAATCTCGCAGAAAATGGCTGTGAAAGTTTTGGAAATACGAAAATATACGCAAGTCGAAGATCGAAGAAACCATTATCTTAACTATAAACGTGACAAGAACTAGGTTTTCGACGTAATATCCTGGGGCGCTGAGGTGTTAAATTAAAGTGAATATACTTTTGAAGAAATGAATCCAAATTCCATTCACAATATATAAGACTGCTGCTACCCCAAGATAGTGCGGTAATAATATAGCTCTCGATACAGTAGCCGTAGTATAGAAACGCCCGGGAGGGTGCCCGGGCAGTTTTTAGCGGACCGAGCAGTTGAGAATTGTTGCTCGGGCACCCATCCGGGCGTTTATATACTACCACCACAGGCTACAATCAGAAGATCTGTTCATATTTACTAGGTATCAGAAGTTGGCTTCTTTCAATTTTTCATCATTAATATTACACCGAATTTACTTCCAGAGAAGGGGCGGAGTTATAACGGGCCCGGCCACAACAAATATAGTACGGCCCAACCTAATCTCTTAAAATCACAAAATATACTAGACTCCTTCCTCGACTTGCTTATTCTTGCATCTTCGACCATTCACACGGTCCCCTCTGAGTTTTCGCGGGTTTTTGCGCGGTGGCTCTTCGAACACGGCGTGTCATATATTGACACTGCACGTGCATGGTAGCCGTTTGTAGTCGGAACAGGGTAGAAAAAAGAAAAAGTCACCGCATAAGTAGTAAAATCGGGGCTCTTTTTGAATTGGCCAAATTCCCGCCGTAACAAAATTGTAATACTATCAAAGGAAACACTCTTTTTACATTGTAAAAGTGAGCCGGAACAAACAAACAGGGGGCTAGATTTCAACATTTGTGCAAGGAATGTGCGAGTAGACCGCCAGTAAGGGGCGCGTAGGCGGACGGTAACCTGCCTGTAAGGAGTGTATGAGACAATTTGCAACCGAATTCAAAAGAAACGTTTGCAGAGAAGTTTTTGTAGAAAGGTTAAGATGACAAATATATAAACAACCTGTTTTATTGAACAGGTGGTTCGAAAGTTAAGTAATTTGGGAACTAAAGATTCGGGCATTGTAAGCATCGGCCTGGCCCGGGCGGGCTATTCCTTCCAAGACCCTGCTCGGCCAGTTATAATGCGCAGACCGTCTTTAACCGGTTTTTAAACATGAAAACTCAAAATTATGGATAACCAGAAAGCAAATAACTGTCTCCGATGGTTATACTAAAAGGGACCCAGGAATGGGAATTGGTCGACCTGTGGTCAAAATATTCAAGCCAGGCCGATTTCATAAAAATTGAGCCGCGGCGAAGTCTCACCAGGGCCGTCCTGTTAGAGGGGAACAAACGGTACAGATAGAACAGACATAGCTACTATAGTCTGTCAAACCTAAAGAGCACGCGGTGTGAGTAGTTATCCCGCAGTGGTGTAAAATATTGCCTTCAAAAGTTCTCTCGCCCGAAGAGAGGGAAGGCATTTTGCAGCGAATTTGAGTGCAAAAATATACACCACCGCTGGATAACTACTCACAGTGCATGCAGTCTAGGTTTAAAAACCGACTATATATGTTTATAGTCCAAGGATTTAGAGAATATGTGGAAATGATCATCACATGTTAAAAGAATATAAAATGTGGAGCTAATTGTGGAGCATAGCATTACATATTTCCAGTATCTATAATTGGTGACTGTTGAAATGGAAAGCCTTTAAGGAGCTTCTTCTCTTATAAAAACTTAGAAAGACTGTTTTTTGAATTGGATCTGAGCATCTCGTACAAGAGTTTGTCGTTATGGGAAGTGTGTTTTAGTTCGAACAAGCGCCCTCACAGGTTTATCGTAGGAAAGAAACAATCCTCAGTTATTTGTATATTTGAATGATACTCCTAGGATAAAAGACTATACTCATTCCTGCTCAATTAGGTAAGCTAAACTCGTTCATATTTGGCTAAAAAATACATATTTTGCATTTTGAGCGCCATTTACTGCAAAGTTACCGCGCCATTTACTATTTTCAATAACACCGCTCATTAAGGTCGGCGCAATATAGTCAAGGTTTTGAAACAGGCTGTACATCGCATTGAACTCTGACACTTAAAAAGTTGCAGATCAGCAAATACGGACCCGGGCTTCCGGCTCATTTTCGAACTTGGCGCCGCCCCGCTCCTGCTGAAGTCTAGAAGTAGAAATGGCCCGCCGGCCAGGGCCGTTCCGAAGTTAGTTCCCAAGTATAAATTTCCAACTTTTTAAGGATATTCTCAACAATAACATTTCGAATAACATAAATTTTTGTGAGCAAAATCGGGCCGACCTATTAACCCCAAGCCTGTCCCGACTCCACTTTGCTCCTATACGATTGTTAAGTATATGTTTCGGTCGTTAGCAGCAGCTTCAAATTATCTAAAAAAAGAGCCGGCTGACTATACGCAACATAAGCGCCACACTCTTTTTAGAGCACGCGCGGTGGTGCAAAAACAGCAAAAGCAAAGAAACTGTAATAAGCGGGAGCAAAAAATGCAAAGATCTAGAGGAAAGGGGTTAAAGGTCTAAGGGGTATGTTATTATAGAAGAGTGAAGTATACGGTAGAAGATGCTATTGGAGCAGATTCGTGGATTAAGGCGTATTTTGTTGATCAAAGGTTGCCATTTGCTCTAATTTATGAGTCATGTTGGATTAAGACTATTGGTTACAATATTTTTGTTGCTTCTTATTAGAGTACTATCAAAGGTTAGGATTCCAGCGCGGTATCTTAGAGAGAGGGGGTGTTATATAAAAATGAATGAATTTCAAAGAAAATGAAGCTATAGTCGGATTCAAGAGTAATATGGCTGTGTAATAAGCAGGAGTGTTGCAATATTTTGTCTGAGTAAGGCAGAGCGAAAGCAAGTTTGCAATCTGCTGATAACGCGCGCGTCGAATGCAGGCAGGCGCAGTGTTAAAAATGACGAAATACCTAGCATACACGGCCTTAATACTTTTGAATCTGACTATATCAATGCATTCTATTCATTTTTTATATAACACCGCTTTTCTCTGTGATACTGCGCAAAAAGCATAGCTCTGGATATAGACTCTATAGTCGGCGGACTAATCGCTTGCAGTTAAAGGTCTCTAAGTACTCTTTAGTTTACTATAAGCTATAAATAGTTTGCAGTTCGTACCGTAACCCTTGCAAGCGATTAGTCCACCGACTATGCTATAGTACAAACTATAACTAAATAATACAAACTATACTACCTCATCTTTAAAGATAAAACTAAAAAACTTGTCATTTCTCACGTTTACAACTGCTTTTGCAGCTTCTTTTCCTGGTTTCTTCAACTACAAAAAACATCAACGATGTTCAAACAGAAAAGTGTAAGTTTGTTTTATAATTACGTAGGTATTGGTCATTATTTGTGTGTACTAAGCATTATATACATAGTTAAAAGTCAAGAGGATGAAAGAACAGCACACAGCTCAAACAACGGTGGTGTGAATTTTGCGCCCCGGAAATTCGCGCCACAGAACTTTGCGCCATTCTTCCTTTGGGCGCAAAGTTCGCACTACCGAAAGAACGAGGAATTCAGATGAAAACTCGGCCGCGGATTGGGCAAAGTGAGGCGGCGGACTTGACCCGACCGGTCCGTTGAAGAGTCATTAGGGTTACGGTAGAATTCGAATAACCAGATGAAAAGAGCCTAAACGGAAAATATAGTCTCTTTTACAACCTAGATGCATCGCACCGTTCTTGCTCGACACGCGGTGTTACTAAATTTTTCCTTCAAAAAATTAAAAGAGAGGGAAATGGAAAACCAATTAACACTAGGTTTTGTATTAGACAATAATACATTAAGCGCCAAGAATAATGATGGAGTGCAAAGAATTCAACCCTCATCGAAGCCCCTTTTGCGAGCACCGCGCCAGCATCTGGCGGCTACTCTTCGTTAAATATTGTACTTTGCGTGCAATTTTCCTGCAGGTGCGGTGTTAAAAATCCTAAAAATACGCAGGTGACACTCCATTATTCGTCTTGAATCGTAATATAGCAAGAATGCTTTTTGTTAATGTTCTAGCATTCTTTTAGGAATAGCCGAATTAGATGATAAAAAGAACGAATTGCCAGCCAATTAGATGGAAGAAAAGCATTAAAACAGAATAGAACAAAATACAAAAAAGAAAACGAAATGTTCTTAGAAGGTTAAAAATTAGTGTTTGAGAATTAGAAGGCTTTAGTAAAACAAAATATGGTATAAATATGCTGCTGGTTTCCCTAGCCTTCTGCAGCTACGGGGAGTCGAACCCACAGCCTCAGATCCTCTCGGATTCAGAGACCG
>JAQGAV010003866.1:0-11499 GCA_034691345.1 Phasmarhabditis papillosa | reverse complement strand
AGTGTTTTAGTTGACGAAAAATGCAATTTCATAGAATGCCCTCTCAGTGCATTTGAGCGTAATCCGTGGCAAGAATTGTCTATTGTATGAGGAATAGTTAGATGCCCATGAAGGCTTTTGTGAATATATGATAAATCTATAATTATTCTTCCGGAACTCACACACCTTTACTTGATAAAGAAGAACCAATTTTCACTTGCTGGGTGCGATTTGTTAAGAAATTACAAAAGAACGTTGACAATTTTTCCCTTATTCCGTAAGATTCTAGCAACAACAAAAGTTTCCTATGCGTAACAATGTCAAAAGCTTTCGATATGTCTAAATAAACTGAGTCAACTCCAGCTTTTTTACTAAGGGAATTCAAAATGAACTTTTGATGTGCCAAAAGTTGAGTGGTAGTTGACCTACCCTTAATAAAGCCATGTTGATTACTACTTAGCAAGTTTTTGCTGAGAATAATCTGTTTTATGCCTGATATAACCAGAGCTTCAAAAATACGACTAGCGACTGGAGTCAAACTAATTGGTCTATAATTCTTAGGATCCGACTTGTTTCCTTTTTTCAAAATTTGGGTAAAAACAGCATGTGTCCAACAAAGTGGAATTGTACCGGAATCTATAATCATTCTAAAAATCAGAAACAGGGGATTTGCAAAGACTAACGCAAGCTTTTTGAAAAAGATAGATGGCAGTCCATTCACACCATAGGATAACTTAGGTTTGAGGTAGCGTGGTTTATCGTATATCAACGCGGGAGTAAAGTTTATATCAGACAATACTGAAGTGGTTTTATTTGGTACTATGAATGATTTTTCATTGTCCTGTTTAATGACAGTTAGAAAGTAATTATTAAAAATTTCCGCCTTTTATCGTCCTCGTGGGCAAAGTGAAACATATATAAGGGAGGTGGATAACATATTAGATTCATATTCCATTTCAAGAATGAACTGCTTACAGTTATTTCTATGCGTTTGAGTCATTTATTTTGCTTACTGTATTCCCTTGCCTGTAACCGAAGGGAATTCTGAAGATCCCCTCTTCTCCGACCAAGGATGTGCCATGAAGATCCAGGAATTTAACACACCCTTCATGTCTCCTGAACTGGAAACAATCTGGTCCCGTAACCCCAATCTTATGAAACTGAAGTTTACCAACTGTGACGAGTATGAAAGCATGCTTGCTGGCCTTCATAGGGTTGTATGAAGGCGAGCATTTCAATGTTCCCACCTTAAATGTTTTAAAGCTGGAGAAACGGAATCAAATCCACTGTACGCTTGGCAAACCGACCTATCGCAAACCGCAACCAAAATCCGAAACACTGCTCTACAGCCAACATCGCCTAGAACAGTTCGAGGAGGAAACCCAATGGTCACTCCGAAAGGAAGCCCACTGCTAAATGAACTGGTTTATCTCATCGGTTCGAATTTGACTGGTACCGAGCTGAACAATCAAAGACTCTCAATGGACATAGACGAGATGAAAGATCGTGCTGGGAAGACCTCGTCCAAGTTTAACTCCTACGTCGTTATGGAGGAGTAACAGCGCTTGCTGTTCTCAAGTTGCCGATTGCCGAAGGAGAAAACTGGAAGAACGTCATGAATAAACTGCAATATAAAACTGGACGAGATGCCCCCGGAAGCATAACCCCACCTATTACCGTTACCCAAGAAGATTTGAAGATTCTGAAGAAATATGGGGTTGACACACTCTTCATCGTCGACAAAGAGATCTACCACCAAGATTCGAGCTCCTTCGAACAGAAGATGGGTGGATGTTTCCAGCTGATACCTCAAGAAGACTTCTTTGCTAAACTACATCTGGTAGATCGGAAAAAAACTGGAAGAAGGTGGAACCCTAGCTATATGCCCCGATGCGAATGGCCTGAATCAGTTAGTTTACACTACTCAATCAACCACGGAAGAAACGGAATGCGCCGATACTACCCCTGTAGATACTAGAAGTGGAAGAGTTCCAGAAGCATATAGAGATGAGGTACTTGAAGACGATGATGGTGAAAGCGAGGAAACAGATAAAGAACCGGAGCCGAAAAGACAACGGCAGGAAGTTTTGCGTTCTGTGAACGATCAACTGGCCCTTCAGCTGAAGCTCATGAAACGAATTGATGCAACTCTCCAGGAAAAAGGACTCGGTCTAAAAGTAGAAGCCTCAAAGCTGGCAAGTGAAGGAGTGAAGGAATTGATATCGTATCGGAATGAACAGCAAAAGAAAAAAGAAGACTTTTTCTATCGAAGGTTTGGAGTCGGGAAGACGTTCAATTTCTGGAAAAGCTTGTACTCGACCGACTTGGAAAGAAAGCCGCCAAAAGCCTCTCAACTTGGTTGAGCAGCCACACCTGGTTGGTTTTGGTCCCAGCAGTGAAAACACCGGAACACAGCAGTCTCCAATGTCATGTATGCCGTACTGCCAAGGATCTAAGAATTGGACAATCGGATGGATCACAGCTGAGTACTCAGGGTACAATCTTTATGGCAAAACCGTCAAATAAAAATAGAAAACATAGAGTGATAGACAAAGCACACAACATACAACATGAATGGTTCCTGGTGAAGAATAATTCCGTTTCGCCCCTAAGCTCATGACGGAATTACCTTCTTATCTAAAGGATAACTAATTATATAACTATTAATTAAGTATGTTTACGGCAACAGAGTCTTGCTTCGAACTTATTGCCGCACTTAAATTCAGTTCAGCCGGGCACCTGGTATAGATGTAGACGGACCAAATTTTGTGGAAACACCAGAAGTTCTAGTGGTTTGTGTTGTGTCCCAACTATATCTGACACCCAAGAAGAATACTAAAATAGAAGCTAGAATAGATAATAAAAGGAACATCAGAATAGACTGCACCCTATGGTAATACTCTTTGCAACCTCTAGTTCAAGTATTAACAATACATTTCAGTTTTATGATTATACCATATGAATTACTAATTAAACATATTACATTAATTATATTAAATTGGTAGCATTATTCTAATTCTATGGAAGTCTCAAGATTATACTTTGTGAAATGGATTATTGCTCCAATATAGGGTAGGGGAGCTATGAACACAACTGTAGCTAGTTGCCCAATACTTTTAAAGGTCTATTTAAAGGAATGTTCCTATCTTTTGCAGTAACTTTAAAATTTGGGGCGGATCACGACGGTTATGCTGTACATAACTATTTTTGAAATAAAATTATTTTTCTCTTTGGAAAACACATCTTTTAGCGAAAATTGAGAAATATTATTATGTAAAAACTTACCGTTTTTAAAGTTAAATATGTTATGTAGGTAGTACTTCTTCTTATATAGCTATGATACAACTTCTTTTAGTTATACTTAGCAACCACCACCCCTTTAAAATATTTCACCTTTCCGGATATTTACTTTTATACATATTTATGCCAATATACAACTAAGAAGTGTTCAAAATTTTATAACCAAAATATAAAGTTTGAGCTTAGATATGAATAGAATGCCGCGATTTTATCATTCGATTTTATAAACGAAAATCTGGTTTAAATGTGGAATTCCATTTGATATTAATAATCTAGCAATAAATTTGTAAAACTTACGCATTTTTAAATACATCTTGAAGGTTTTTGCGGGTTTTAACATTAAGATATCTTTAAAATTAAATATAAAAAGTTTGCCACGAGCGATTTGCTTCACGTTTTTACCTATGAAAGACAACCTGTTTATCCACAACATATCAAAAAATTGCAATGTTGCTTACAATTAGGTTAGCTTTGGAGAACGAGGCAGTTGAAATTTGCCGAAGTTTCCACCTTGATAACTCAGCAGGAACAATTAAGTTTTGAGTTTTTAGATAGATATTTTAATTCTCCACAGAACTAAGTTCTGCCTGCTTTCGAAATCTTTATCCGTTCGTGTTTTATACCCGTTTCCATAAGGTTCCTATTTACAAAAATGCGATAAGTATTACCGCGGCATACTGTAGCAGGGGGTCAGAAAACAGCGATGTGGGCATGTTGCAGAGGGGATGGCGGTAGCTAGTTATATCTGGCCCTTTTATTGTTTCTTTTTACATTCTATTTAGACCTCCGAGTTTTCAGTATTCTCTTCTAATAAATACATAAGTTATGTATTTATTAGTAAACGAAAAGAAGGCAGTTACGATGACCAACTTTGGCAGGAAATCAATTTTCTTAAATGGATCAACACTAGACTGTGTAGATAGATTTGTCTATTTGGGATGCTCACTCAGTTTTGTAGACGACGAAGCAAAACAAATAACTCGTAGAATACCAGCAGGGTGGTGCACTTTCAACCGCCATCGCAACTTTCTAGCAAAAAGAAACATCAAAATGAAACTCACAAGGAAAGTTTTCAACATGACTGTTGTCCCCGCAGTGTTATACGGATGCGAGGCTTGGGCGAGGACTCAGATCCAGAAATAAACTGTGAACAGTACAACTAAGAATGGAGCGAATCATGTTTAATATCAACATCTTGCACAAAATACCTCATCAAGTAATACGATCAAGAACCGGGGTGAAGGACATTCTTAGACAATCAAGGAAAAGAAAATTAAACTACGCTGCCAGATTAATTAAGAATTCAATTCCTACATAGACCCAAACTATGGTAGAATGGTATCCAGCTGACAGAAAAAGAAGACGTGGAAAGCCATTCACCAAATGGAGCGACGATCTTGTGAAAGCTGCAGAACTAGTGGATAGAATCGGTGTGATGTGGCCACGAATTGCAAGATGTGAACCAAACCTATGGAAGAAAATGGTTGCCCAGCGTTGAGGGAGAAAAACCTATCTTATTATAAAAGCGATACTAGAAATAAATAATAATAATAATAATAATTATTATTATTATTATTATTATTATTATTAAGCACACAAACTAACCTAGAGGGCCCATCTACCAGTGTGTCCGGGGTTACCACAATGTGTTGTTATTCAAATTGCAATGATGTCATCGTTGGGGTCACCCTGCCTCACACTTTTTGGTTGGGTGATCCCTACCGATATTCTAATAATCTATAAACACGTCTTGACCGAACAGCTTGATAGGAAATAACAATGTTGGCGCCGCCTGAATTAGCATGCGTTTTTTTTTAATATTTTTCATTGATCATTGATATTTGTTCTTCAGAATTTTTAAAGAAGGCGAGTTTTTTTCAAAGTTGCGGCAAAACTTCCTTTTCGTAATGACCGGCTCAGGCAATATTCCCACAAAGTTGCAATACAGGGGATTTAGGATCAGCTCCTTTATATAACTGATTGGAGTAATATTGTAATTACTAAGATAACATATTTGAAATCATCCCTAGGATGTATAATGAGCCTCTAAAATGTAACTAGATAGGTTTTAAAAATGCGATGAAACATTGTACTTTGCTACTGGCCAAACTATTCGGACTGCATTCTAGTGAAGTTTGAAACACCTATAACTTTCGTGAAACTAAAGTGAGTTAAGTTTATTGGTGGTCGCGTTCCACAGAACGCCAAGAGATACCCGAGATTTAGGTAGATAGATGAGTACTGTATTTTAGCTAATGATCCAACTTGTTTTTATTTATTATTGTTCCTTTGAGTTTGTAAGCATGTTACATTGTTGTAGAAGATTTGTGGTAAGGTGGCATTCCGTGGCAACGTTCATCCTTCTCCACGGACCTAGCCCCTCTCGCATCGATCTTTAGGCATGTCTTTCAGACTAGTTTTACCCCCAAACTCTCAGAATAAAAACATTTTTCTATTAAATTGAGATACTGAATACATGCAGAAATTGATATATTATCCTAAATTCTATAACTATATTCGGCAATTATCCTCTTCCTTAATGGAGATATCCTTGGAAAAACATTCATCAATTATTTCAAAGATCATGTTTTAATAAATGGTATATTCTGGGGCGGGGCTGTCGGTAGGTGTGACTTGGCTGGGAGCCATGTTTTGTTTAAAATACAGCAAACATAAAAAGCTGCTGTAATGAATGTAATATGCACTCATTGGGTGCATCATTAGGTCAGAAAAGCCATCAACGAAACAGTTTCATGTAGATGTATATTGCACATGTGCAAGGCATATTGATACATTTTAACACTTCATTTGAAATAGTATCCAAATAGAACAGTATTACCCTTACAATTAGTTTATCTTTTATCTTGGATAGATTTTACAAATGATACATACAATTCCTAATGCATCTGCTACAATTTAAAAATGTAAAAGTTATCATTGGTTTGAGTGTGATCACATGGGCTAGTTAGATAGTGTAACGATGTTAGAACCCAGACACAATTGCAAAAGAGACGAACGAAAGGTATCAATATTTCTATTTTGTATTATTAGAAAAACAGAGTAATAGGAAGGCAAGCTGGGCCGAAAACAATACACTCTTTCAATTGACAGTTTCACTCTAATATAAAAGAGTTATCAGGGCTTAATTATCAGATAAAATAACTGTCTACGAAAGCAACAGACAGCTCGAAAGAAGGCCATGCAATTCTGCACATCATAAACTTTCAGGGGAGTCCCATTGGGAACAGATTCTCTAAACTATCTAGTCGGCAATCTTTTCCTATATTTCTCTTTTCGTAGCATGCGTGGTTGAAAGCAGCGATGCATTATTGGTCCAGACTCAAAGTCACGAGAAATTCAACTAGACGCATGCATTCTAAAGAAACAGGCAACGGAACACACGTAATTATACTCAACAGCTACCCCAGATACAGTAAAAGTGTATGTACATGACCGCAACAATCACATATTAAATACCTAAACATCGGATTTACAGTTATTGTAATTACTTTCGAAGTCAGAAAAGCCAAACTCATTTATTAATTGAACTAGTTTCATAGTCAAACTCTTAGAAAATGGTGAATAAAAGTCCCGTATACGTGATTACCCTCGACTACAATTGAAAACAACATCTCCTTATTTTTATGTTTCACTTATTTTCAGAGAAGGAACCGTTTATAAATTTGCTAATCGAGAAGCAATTCGTAACTTGACAACCCACTAAAAAATACACTGATAAACTTCGCAAACTTTCGAAATTTATTTCACACACACACACACACATCTATGCATTACGAATGTAAACGTCAACTGATGCCCGACTGAATAATCATGATTCGGTAGTGCGAAATACTCCAGAAACAACTTATTTCATTAGTCTTAAGTCAGGTACTTTCAGATATGTACGTATACGATTCGCCACAAAAACACCTGAATTGGAAACTGAGGGGAGCATTTGTTCTCGTAGAAGCTTCATCGCTTCATCCTTTGTAATTCTTCGGTGAAGAATATCGATTGTTATTGATTGTTATTGAATGGACATTGATGTTATGCTAGCACATAGATGAGGGTGGGGGTTGAATGTTGGTTGGGGAGTCATGTGGGCGAGCGCACAGACGACAATGCAATCAAGCGACCAATTCGAAAATATACAGACGTACAGAGACGCCAGACATTTTGCTGAAGAAACAATATGTTTGTGAAGGAGAGTAGAAAGACCCTCCCTCAGCAAAAGGCCTTCAGTTTTCTGCATCTCTACAGAAAATACAACATAAATACGTATCCTACTATGCAGAATGGATCCAAGTAAAATACATATGAACAACGAGAATACCCCGAAAATGTAAGCAGAAAGAAAAGTAGAATGAATAATTCTAACCTATCAAATCACTGCCAAGAATCCCGATAGAGACGCTGGATAACACTATACAGCTTGGTGAATAAGAGAATCCATTGCTCTAGGTTGCTACTAAAACTACGTAAGCTTGTTTAGTTGACGGCATTGTTCCATATCAACATTTTATCTCACCCGCTGCATCTCTGCACCCTACAACTATTGACCGACACAAAAAATTGTACCACATATAAATAAGAAATGTGGCTTTTTTTCCTCCTGAGGCACCACATATTGCCAACTGAGACGAACCTAGTTAAAATTAGCCCAAATATCGACCGCTGAAACAAACATATGATTTATCTTAGAATCCCATAACCATTCACAACCTATGATTCCAACTGTCTTCTGTGAGAAGATCTTTATATCACCTCGGAAATAACTCAAATGTAACGGGATGCATAAAATGCGAAGTTTTCAATAAGACTGGGTGCGAGCTGAATTTTTTTTTGGATGCCGTCCAATAAATGGGCGGGGCGTGTTGCGAATTGCGTGGCGCGAGCGGTCGGGCGCGGGTATATAAAGAGCGTTCGGCTGTGGTTCACTTCTAGTTTGACAGAGCAGTTGGTGGTCGTTTGCGCTTAGTGCGGAAGTTTCCGAATCTAGAGTGCGGCGACGTAAACAACTTCTACTTCTGAAGTGTATCAGTTGTACTCGTAGCATAGGCGTGTTATATATCAAACAGGAGCTCTTATTCTGCCTAATCTGTCTAGCCCATTATTATGTCTGAAAAAGAAGCTACTCGTGAAGATGGCGAAGCGGGGCCTGTAGTGGCTGAGGAGATGAAGAGATCCGCCAGCGATGGAGATGCTGATGGAGAGAAGAAAAGGAAGAGGACCAGAAGACGTAGAGGCAGAGGCCGCTTCAGACCTTATGAATTGGAGTTCGATCCTCAAGAACCTTCGACTAGTGATGGTGGACCCAAGAAACGGATCAGGAACAGGTGGGTACAGGTCCTTGTTAGTATTTTTGAGTAATATGGTCTTGGGAGAGGTTGAAAAACCTTCAACGGACTTTTATGTGCTTTTGCCTATTTTCGAATTTGACTTTCCCCTGTGGGTAGCTGGTGCCTCATGCACACACACTGCGCCGCGCTTAGTTATATTGCAACGAATGAAGATGAAAATTTAAGATGACATTGGATCCTATCACTTCTTCATCAATCTTGTCTTCTTATGATTCTGCAGAGCGATGGTTTGTTATAATTAAGTTCGCTTGCATAGGCTCTGTAACCGAAGCATTGTTGGGAGACAAGCATCTATGTTTCCAATAATTTATTCAATATTTTAGGGTACCAATGGCTCCTAGCAACACTACTCAATTTCTTTTGGATGACATGGAACGTCGTGCTGAAGAAGAACGCGAGGTATGGAGTGGTGGCAGCACTGCATTATGATAATGCAAAACTTTGTTAACTTTGAATTCTTAAGCTTGAAAATATCTTGTGTCTAATTTGTCTGCATTATTTGATTCGTTTTTGTTTCTTCTCTTTAAATTCCGCATAATAAGGAAGTAGTGAAAAACACCTTTTGTCTCTTGCGTTAAATATTCTACGTTATCAACCTCAGTAATGATTTTTCTGTTATGGTTACAATTGCAGTACGAGATCGCTCATTGTGCCGAAGAGCGCCGTCGTTTTCGTTCCATCAGTGTTTCTTCCGAGCTGATGATGGGAAGCGATGGATCTGATGAGCAAGACAGTCTTAGCGATGCCGAACACCGTGAATTCGAAAATGAATTGGAAGAGTTCAATCTTGAAAGAATCTCTCATCTCTCCAAGGATGAGGTAAGTATTGGCATAGTTAGAGAATTTGAATTTTTTTCTCTTATTTACTCTAAGCTTGCGACATTTTTTTGTATATGAAAGTTGGGTCAAATCATTATTTTATTAAGCCATTCAATGTTTACTGTTTAGATGGCAAGAGAGATATTGGAGAAGGACAAGACTGCCGATTTGTTCCAAGAAAATCTCATTCGTATGAATCGTGAGAATGAACGTCTCAAGCGTTTGCTGGAAATCAATGGTATTCCAATTCATGATAACAAGAATGCTTCTGTTGCCAAGTCTCCCATTAGGGCTTAACCTGTAGTCTAACGACAGGTGTACACTTATTTCTTGAATTAACCTTTTTTGTGCAGTTGTATACTTAGTATGTTATTGTGATCAATCTTCATTGTATTTCTTTGAGGAGTAGGTTCATCTTTTTTGGGTTTACTCTCAGGTACATACGGGTATCCTTTGTTGTATTTTGACCAATATAGTTGTTATTCATATGCTTCTTCTTTTATATATGTGGGCTGCTTTGATTGCATCCTACAGAAAAGCTACAAAATTTAAACTGTGTTATAAAAATCAAAAAATAACAGTAACTTGTCTGAAAATTGAATTTTCCCGCGATGCTTACGGTTTTTTTTAAATAGCTTGCAAGGTCTGACTAGAAGCAATTTTTTTCACTAATTTTTTCCATGAGTTCTACTTGTATGATGTTATTGCGGAAGAATGAGAAATAAGTTTTGAATTCTGGAGAGAATACGTTGAACCGAACCGTGATATTTGTAGGTAGGCGGTAGGATAAATCGCCTCCAGAATCAGAGTGTGTGAATGCAGCAGTTAAACTAAGAGTATTCAATATGGTGCAGACAACCTTTCCTCCCGTTACACTCTGGTAAGCAGTGGGGATCTCCTATTTCGACGAGACCTTATCTGAAAATTTTTCCCGTATCCAGCTCTTCTATTGTTATAATGTGTTATAACGTTATCCAATCCGGATCCGGATCTGATGAAAAAACAATACGAAGGATTTATTTTCAGGTACGGTTTTAATTTTCACTTTGTTGATTAACATTAATTTGAAGAGCACGTAGAAATACTGTGTTCAACCTGAAAAATGCATATTTTCAAGCTTCTGGGCTGTGCGGATCTGAAAAAAATTAGTTTGGCTCTTTTTGAATTGATCCGGAACCGGCTAGGAAAATATTTACTTATTCAGATCCGTATGACGAAAACAAAGATCCACGCCGCCCTGTGATAGTTACCTCAATTTCTAGTCTACTTTACGAAGGGCAATGCAACAACAATGCTACAATGCGATCTATATTTTTTTTTATAATTTCAGACTATCTTTCACCTGCATAGTGGCACTGGCGTTTACCAGACATACTACCATCAGGTACTTACAATTTCAGATGACCGTAACTGCGCTCAAACTAACTCACAATTCGCTGTAGTTATTCCAGTATCTACACCCATTCCCAATTGCAGCCAACCCGTTTGGAAAGAAAGAATTTAGTCACAAACTGCGCTAAGCCTCACAGCTTCAAAAAAGTGGGCTCGAGCCTGACCTTGCGTTGCGCATCCCTTGTCGCGAAACGTACATACGTACAACAGAGGTGGTTATGCGGTCCGGCCTGATATTTTTGAGGCCGGGCCGGGAAGGCCGGTTGTCATGGCTTTTTCTTCAGGTTCCTGATTTTTCAGGAATTCGTAAGCAAATTTTAGGTATATTGAAAAAAAAATTTGAATTAGCCTATTCTCAGCACAAGGAACTTATTGAAAAATAACAAAACATAATGGTTCGCGGTGTATTCGAACCCGCGACCTCTCACCCATAGTAAAGCTTAATCATTTACCTTGTTGACAACAGACGGCCAGGCTGGCGGATGGCCGGCCACAGTTTCTATGGCCTTGGCCGGCCAGAGTTTTCGGCCATGGCCGGCCATAAATCTGTTGGAATCGAGCCAAAATAATTACACTGCGGGCTGAATGGTTCAATCTGGCAGGCTGCCAACGGCAACGAGTGTGCTTTTACTCGCAATGGCATATTTTG
>JAQGAV010003865.1:0-11499 GCA_034691345.1 Phasmarhabditis papillosa | reverse complement strand
TCAACTCAGAATGTATATCTCTATCAATTAAGACATTAAAAACGAGAAACAATTTTTGAGTGTACCGTGCCTTTAATAAATGGAAATATAAGGAGCATAGTAGATAAATGAAATAAAGTGAAAAATGACATGTTCCAACATACAAATATCAGAAAGAGAGTTGTTATATCTACGTTTCAACTATAAAGATTTGTTAAAACTATTTCGTTGTTACCCCTGGCTATGGTGGGGTTTTGGGTTCATTTTTTAAGCTTTCGGGAATAATAAAACGTATCAGCTTTGCAATAATAATTTATATACTCCATTCTTAGTTTCTCTTTATTACAAGTATTCTCATTCTCAGCTAAAAGCATTCCTAACTAAAGAACTTCCTAGTTGGGATACTTGGAATCAAGTAGGCTTCTCTATGCTTCCTTTATTCAATTAGTTTTCTTCTTCGAAGTCGGCTGCTAGGAAAATGAGTGGAAAAATACAAAAGGTTTGTGAATAGTAGTTATTTCGGAACGATAGACCTTTAAAAGAGATACCGTTGGGATTACTGTATTTATCAAACCTCTCAAACATAGCCAGGGCCCGCTGATAATTTACAAGACCCGACCCAAACTCAATAAATTTTCCACAAAATTGTTCAACACCCGGAGAAAATTTGCTGTATTTAAAATCTTAAGTACTCCTCTTGGAATAACCTGCGTTACAGTAACCCATATGTTGCCTGTTTCAGGGTTCGCTGTATGACGCAGCCCGTCAACTTCTCCGTATCGTTCCAAAAGGAACTGAAGTTCATGTTGAAGGTATTAGGTAAACTACAAACCTTTCTAATTATCTTTTTGCAGTTCGCTTCGAGACTAGAAAAGTCGCCGTAGCTCCAAAGTCAAAAACGCCCAGCAAGAAGGCAAATCTTCCCCAGAACTTATTTCAACCAAAAAATGAGGGGAAATCGAAAAGCGAGTCAGTTTTTAACAGAATTTGAAGAAAAAACATAAGTAGCATGTACCATTATGGACGAGCCATTTTTAGATTAGTTAATTAATTAATAATAATAATAATATTAATAATTAATTAACGGTTAACGGAGCAGACCCTCCGGCGTGCCGGGCCCAATATGTGAGTAAAAAAGCAATAAAATATAGATTTCAATAAACTTTATGGAAATGGATGAACGAAAAGATAGTCTATGGGAAAAAACAACATCTGGAAATTGGTACTACCTACATATATCGATCGATTAGTAATGCTTCCTAGAAAAAAAATAATTTTATTTTTATTTATTGATTTTTATCCCCATGTCCGCCCGGGCCGGGTCGGGACCTGAAAAAAGTCGGCGGCCCGGGCCCAAGTTGGATGGTCTGAACGGAGAGACTATAGATTTGAAAAGTTTCAGACCAACTGCCCAGTCAATTCCGAAGAAGGGGAAAAACAGTAGAAGAATGAACAAGAGAGTGGTAAGCAAGTGGGCGGAGCTTAAGCTCTAGGTTACTGTAGGGAATAAAGCAGGCTTGTCCAGATCTGGTTATCCGGCCGGCCCTGCCCGGCCCGAACTGGGTTCCGGAGCAGGCTGCCTAATATCACTATGATCTGGTCTTGGGACCCGAATATTGAATATACCTTTCACAGTCTAATTTGTGACCAGGCTATGTTGGCTACTAATCGAATTCGGTTAAGTATATTCTAAAGTATCTTCTAATAATTATATTTTAAACATTTTAGTATTCTGATGAAATCTGTGATGGTTCTGATTCTCAAATGGCAACTGAATCTATCTTCCCCGAAGCTACTTTTATTCCAAAAGAAGATGCCGATAGTTTTAGGTAGGGTGGGTAAGGTGGGCTCGGCGCCCGGCATGAAGTTTTGGAGGTCATACCGGGCCGGGGGTGCCTGAACAGAAAGGAACTTGAAACTTTGCCAGCTGTTGGCTACAAAAAGAAAAAGAAAAATCTTTCCGCACTTGTTTACTTTCCTAGTGCTTAGGTTCTCATGCCGATTTTCGGCTACAGTAACCCGTTGTATTGTAGATCTAACTCTAAGCTGCCGGTTCAATACAAGAAGACCAATTCGAAGAAGGAAGTCGGTACAGTCAGTCAGAATAGCTCAAATGACGAAACCTATGAGGAATTTGGAAATAAGGAAGATATGTGCAAATCCAAGTAGAAATTGCAACTTTAGATTGAATTCTTGTAACTGTATTTGTATATTACAATATTTACACTGTAAATGGTATACAATAAAAATAATTGTAAAAAGTTATTGTATTTTTGAGGCCTCAATTTTTTTAAATATTGTACATCTCAATGTTAAAATAAAATGTTTTGCTATGAACAAAATCCACTTCATTTCGTTTAGCCCCCCCCCCCCCCCACAGAACATTCGTTTAAAATTATATAAATTTGTTGTATTTTTATTATTGCCACAAAAACATTGATAAATGTTTGTCGAGACCAGACCAAAATCAGCTCGTTGACCCCAGACCTAACTGAAATTATAATGTTCCTATTCGAATTGTCGTTTATTAATTAGAAAAAGAGCCTGAGGGATACCTTAGAGCAGCTCAGATTAGCCAAAAATCGCTGCATTTACGTCTCGGAAGTACTCTGGACAGCCAGCGAGCAGTCACTGGATTATGTTTTTTCGGAATCTAGACCAGCCTTCTTCTGCGTAGACCAGCCTTCTTCTGCGTATTTTATATCACCAATTTCATTCAGAATCATCTAATTTGATTACTTTTCTCTAAATATTGTGCTCCCAATTCCTAAAATTCTGCGCGCCGTTGTTAAGAGCAGTCCTTCAATTCGTAGAAATTCCAAAAATTGGCGCATTTCCTAAAAATCGATTTTTCTTTGTAAAATTATTATTAATTTTATTTAAATTATAATTGTTTATAACGAATTATTATTAGGAAGTTATGTTCCCCCTGAGCGCCCGAGTAGGGTGAAAGTTTCGAACCTAGTTGGGTGGTGTAACTAAGACCGGCTACGTTTTGGTATTCATTGTCGACAAAGATTTGATTCCAGCTATTTTAAGTTTACTTCGCTTTAGATTCTTTTATTTGCACTCTTACTTATTTGCTAGCTGTTTTATTTCATTGACTGTTTCAGACTAATCATGTTTTTCTCTGTTGAACACTTGCTAGGACGCAACTCGAACTTCAGCGTAGTCTGGAGAGTGGCACATACCCCCGATGCCAAAGTCAAAGTTTTTCTGACTAGGGCTCGTGCTCTTGGAATACCCATCTATGAAGTTTGGTTAGTGCACATTTCATGCAAGATTGACTAATTCCTTGTTTTAGCGAAGCTCTCATGGCCCGTATACCTTCTGGTGGATTGATGAACACCGAAGTATCTTCAAAGTTCTCGTTGTATCTACTTGGCGAGCTTCTTTATGGATCTGTCCGTGTTCTCGAAAGACAGTTGTTTTTCCTGAATCGTAAGTTTTTTTCACTGACTAGTTTTCAAATACTATGTATTTAAAGTTGATGCCGTGGCAACGTGCGACCAGATCAAGGACATTTTGTACAGTGGTCATCTTTTCGCCCTTGCGCAGGAGACAGCTGACGAAGACGCTGCCAATGGGTTGGAAAGAGTCAAATGAGCAGTACATTTTTCTTTTGCAGAGGAAAGAAGAGAATGAAGAGAAAGGCGAAGGAGCCGTTGAATCTGCTGAAAGATGTCGACCTAACATTGCCAACAATTCAAACAATGGATCATATCGTTAGTGATATTTTGATATTTGCCATCAAAGTGTAGCTTATAGGATACTCTGATTGGACAGGCTCATTTGGCCTCCATTACTCTCCAAGAAAGCCACCCTATGAAGCAATTGGATATGTTCACTCATTATGAGGAGGACCTCATACCTATGACAAGGGAGCAACAAATTGCAATGTGATTATCTGTTCAATATGCATATAACTCAACTGTTTTTTTCTTCAGGGAGACTGGAATGTTCGACTTCGAACTTGATGCGCATAGTCGTGAACCGGCTCCTTCCACAGTACTTACATCTTCCCTTAAAAATGAATCGGGAAAAATTACTGATGAATCATTGGAGGATGCAAATGTAAAGAGGTGTGTTCATTATATATTACAGTTAATAATTTTTCTTTCCCAGGAAGACGGTTGCGGACGCTTTGGACCCGAACACTCTGGATCTTTTACCTCCTAGGTAGACATGCGATATCAAATTATGGTCTTTCCATTATTTTAGAAATTCACTATTGTTCGATATTCCGTTGAATGATCTACCGGTTGATCATCTTGATAACCGTGCCGGTCAGGCTGTAGTGGATCTCACTGATGGCAACATTGCGCCACAGTTTGGAGACGTTTCTACCGCCTTTAATCAGCTGACCGCATTGGAAACTCCAAAATCGCCGAATGGAATGACCGAGATAGCCCAGGCCGTTGATGCTGTTCCACCACCTGTAGCTTTGATGGACGACCATGCTAAAGACGTTAGTTCTCAAATGATATATATATATATAGCTCTGGTATTTTAGATATCCCTGGTTCTGGAGGAGGTCGGAAAAACCCCGGTTAAACGTCCCGAGAGAAAAAAACGCAATGCCAAGGTCTCGGATTCTAAAACACAGTTGAGCTATGTAAGATAGATGATTGTCGTGCATTTTTGAATATGTTCTTGTTTAGGAGGAAATGAAGATTTTGCACCAGGACTATTCCTCCCTCCAACGTCCTCGTGATGATCTCAGGATCGCCGTCATCAGACCTTCTAAGATTGCGTTGTATCCTCAATTTTTGAATCGACGTGTGTTAATCCACAGTTTTTATTAATTTTCTATATTTACAGCCTTCTGCGCAGAACTGCAATACTTGTACAAGCCGTGTGAGGTTGAAAAAATGACGATCGAAGACGCTGATAGACTGGGCATTTTTGGAGATGTTTGTCGAGGACCAGAAAACAAATTGTGGCATTATTTGGAGTCCGAGTCTGGAGAATCGGAGTCAAAGCGGAGCAAGGTAGTTTTCATAAAGCTTACTGGTTTACCAACGTAATTTTTAGCTTGAAGAGCCCCTTGATGTGAATATGGTCAGACCAGAAGAGTTCAACGTGGATCAGTTCGACAGCAACCATCCGCAAGGCATCGCCTTTTTGGAAGCAACACCTCCAAGGTTTGTTAATGATTTATTCGTGCAGACTTCGCAGCGGGTTGCACTAGCTAAATATTTCCCTCATAATTTTGACATTGGCCTGGCGGGGCCGCATGAGCTTTCAAAAAATTTGTCTTCATAGCTGTTTTATTCAGGTATGATAAAGGCGACGTGGAGATGTTTGACCCTGTTCGAAATCTTCGGGATGATGTAATGGATATAGATCATCAGATGATGGTAGGATAGTTGATCATTTTATATACTTTCTTCTATTCTAGGGTTTCAATGTGAATGAAAGGCCAGTTTCACGTGCCTCTGAAATTGAGGATATTCGACGTCGAGTAACCACATCATTGGGTGGATTGATGGGTTCGTTATACAAGGATATTATGTATAATTATAATATAGGTGCCGATACCGATACGCTGATTGCCGAGAAAACCTTAGAAGGTGCATGGGGTCAGGGAACTTCTGGTATGCTGCAATCCAGTCACATGGGAATGTAGGTGATATAATTCGGGCACTAATATTTATTTATTCAGGACGGATATTACTCAGAATAAAGACAAGGAAGACATCGACTACAAAAGCGAGATTTTGAGGTTCCGCATTATTCATGCAGGGCAACTGAATTTCTATTCATTTCAGCTCTATTTCCAATGGTGAGGAAATTGCCTTCTCTACAATCGTTCCTGTGAAGTCCACTAGTCGCAAGCAAGCTGCTCGTGCTTTCTATTGTTTGCTAGGTTGGTTAACTCCAAGCGCAGATACTGCTAATCATTGTTTTAGAGCTCACTGCCGAGAAAAGAGTGTTCCCTACACAACTTAACACGCAGGAGGATATTTACATTAGGGGTCAGCCCTACTAATTGCTTTTATTCATTGTTATTTTTTGTTGTTGATACTTATTGTTGTATTGTTTTCATTGTTTCTGTGCCATTTTTAGTTATATTGTTACTTCAATAAACTTGTTACTTAGCATGTCTGTTTCGATATGTGGCTTACCTCGATTTTAATGTTTCTGATTAGATTGGTTACTAGAGCTTGGGAAAATGTTGAATTCCTATATTCTTGCTATCTAAGCCTATTAAATACAGTAATCGGTTAAAAGAAAGTATCGCTCCCCACCGGGGTATTTTGAAGAATTAAAGTTGTTCTCTAGGGGAAAAAAGTGGTAAAATAGTTCTCCAGGGACAAATTTTTAAAAAGTGATCCTCTTCTTTTGAATTCGTCCCTAAAGAACCAGTCTTATTTACATAACTCCATAAACCCGTACATAGTATGTACATTCTGTTTGGTCTACAACTGCCGTTGAATAGTTTCAATGTTTCAGTTATATGTTGTGAGACAAACATGCTGCGCATTTAATATTGCAATTGAGGCAGAGAAGAAAAAATATCCACTCCTCTCAGTTATAACGGTAACCCATGCTAATGTAATGATATCGATATCAGGTGTTTTTTTCAGGGTCATATTAAATTGGTATTGGTAATATTTCAAAAGTACATCAAACGTGAATGATGTTAATGAATCCTTCGAAGACTCTGGTCGGAAACAGAAGACCAGTTCATTATTATGTTATTTTGGTATCAGGTGAAATACCTGCACGGATTATCAATACCTTTATAGGTTAATAACCAATCCGTAATCGGTACGGTTCTTTAATAAAGGTATTGATAATCTGTGCAGGTATTTCACCTGATACCCAAATAACAAAATAATGAACTGGTCTTCTGTTTCTGAGCAGAGTCTTCGAAGGATTCATTAACATCATCAACGTTGGATGCATTTTTGATGATTGTAGTTTATATGCAAGTGTTCTCAAGAAATACTACACAACTTGTTGCCCATCCTAAAAAAGACCATCTAATCTTTTTATTTAGTGACATATTGGGGTTGCAACTACACATAAATAAATATATAAATACAAAAAGAAAAGAGCATAAATTCATACGATACTGCTACTAAAGCAGCCTTGGTCGTGACAAGCGTAGATTCTCTTATTTTGGGCTCAGACACCTAGTGTGCGGGGTTTACATATACAATGGGTAGGACGATTTAACTCGGCCTACTCAGATTGGGCAACTACCCGACCTCGTCCGATTAGTCTACTCTCTATAGATCTTATTTGTGGTATCAGTTCCTGAATGATTGGTACGAGAGCTTAGTGTATAAAGAGTTTCCCTATATCTGATATTTCTGGAGCCCTTCTCCCATTAGGTTCTTGTGTTTCATGTGAATCGGGGTGGATTAAAGGGGTCCTCTTACTAGCTTAGCTAGCTCTATTTGAGTACTTTGCTTCGTTGAAGGCCGATAAATCTGCGTTTGTGCCCGTTGATGCTATTGCAAACCATAAAACCACGACATGGATGTCGACATCGACGATGAACTTTTTGGAGGAGGAAAGAAGGTTAGTTTAAAGGACTATGAGCAAGAGATTATGAGAAAGAAACGCCCAACTCATGCCGGTAGCTGTCAATATAGCGGATTTGTGAAACATGAGTTGAATCATCAGTTTTTTAGCTATAAATCATGTTGAATCATCATAACATATTTCATATTTTTCCGAATACAAGAAGTCTACTACATACCAGAAGACATATGCGAAGAAGTAAATGGCATAATAATAAATGTTTATTATATTATTTGTCTTATTATTGGTCATAATCGCTCTTGTTGGTCTAACTTCGGTTCAGCTTTGACCTGTTCAAAATCCATGCCGAGTGGCCTGTCTCGACTGAACTGGTTAAATTATTGTAAAAGTCTTAAAGAGGAAGAAATTTATTGATGCGCAATATATTTATTTGGCAATGTCATAGCTAATATCCTAACGGATTCAGAGGTAGCTTCACTAGCCACAACGCCAGGGCTGCGTATTTTAAAGGCCTGTGACGTCACATTGTTTACCAAAACTTTCATGAAACACTATAGAATAACTACTTATGATCAATTTTGGCATTACGGTTGAACGAAGGGAACCCAAACAGGCCGGCATATACGCCATCTTGGCTAAAGCACAGCGACTAACTGCCTGAATAAACTGCATTGTCGAATTTGATATATATTACCATATTTATATATATAAATTATACACAATACAATCTGTTTAATATTCGAATAACTAAGTAATTTTGGATCCGGCCGTTCCGTGTCAAACTATGATAGATAATAGGAACTATAGTGGACGGATGGATCGCATGCTGGGGTGAAGAGCGCGGATACTAATGGGTAATACTCCTAAAACAAAGAGGGATTACCGCGCATCATTAGCAGTCCTTTACATACAGACCAATAGTTTGTTAACTATTCCAACTTAGGTTCATTGTATGAATTATAAACAGGTTATATATATAATAAGAATAACATAAGTATAAGGAGAATACGAATAATAATAATTTATTTTTTTATTAATTATTAGGATTATATTTATTAAGATTATAAATGTATTTTCTTAAGTTTCGTAGATATTCTCTTCTACTTACTATACTATATTATTTGATTGTTTTTATTTTTTAAAGTTTTTTCGCTATTTTAATTTTAATTTTCCACCATTGCCCCCTAGTTTCAACAATGTAAACTCAATGTTGTGGTAGTACTATTGAGATGCTACAGTTTCTTACAAGAGTGCGAAATTTTTTTAGAGTTTTCATACTTTTCAGATTATCAACCCAGACCCGTGCCGGCCCCCTTAAACTCAACCAGTGGTTGCCTAGATATTACTCTGTCTTTTGTTTGCCTACAGTAAGCAATTACCTTGAACAACAATAGATTCCGAGAGCGGAAAGCTGTCAAAACAGATTGTAACATAATTAGGTGAATAACGAAGATGGAGTATTGCCATGTTGCTTCTGCAAGACGTTTAACGGTGTGGGGGGGGGGGGGTAGTGTGGTTGCGTACTGTGTTTAACAGACGGCAATTGGCTGTTGCGAGCTGCGACCAGCGACCGGTCACTGAGATCAGAAGAATCAGAAGTTAGAAAAACCATTTAGACAATTAATTAAATACAATTACCTGAAGAGAAACCATAAAAGGATCTCGGCCAAATAATAAAAAGATTCGAAGGAAATAAGTTTTTTATCCATACTTTATTGTTATTGGATTTATAGTAAATATAATTTGTATAAGGAAGATGGTACTAATAATACTATCATACTTCACAATTCAGACTTCATCAAATATTTCGAAGAATATTTTAAAATATGTGATAGGTAAAACGATAAACCAGTTAAAAAATTATTCAGTGAAGCTATCTAAGAAATCCGTAACCCATCTTTCTGGCTTAATTGGCAAGTACTTTAGCTTAGGAATGAGAATCCGGATGGGAAAAGTTTCTGCTCAGGACCCATTTCTCCAAAATCAACTATTGGTCAGTGGCCCGGGCCATTGTTGAGACAAACATAATTTGCGAACATATTTCAATCTTCTTTCAATTCCTCAGAAGACTCCAATCTCCAGGAACCGGAAGTTATGGTTGTTATTTTAAGCAAAACTGATTGATACTCTTTTCATGCTACTTTCGTCACTTTCTTTGTTTTTGATGATGCAGCCGTCGTCGATGATGTGGTCGCGGTGTATTTTAATGTTTTATTGCACCGCGGGGTTGCCAAGTTTGACAATGAGAAAGATCAAAATCTATAGATAAGGAAGGCGTAATGGCCAACATTCACTAGTACACAAAATTATAAGACGAAATTGGTTTTGGTCGAGAATGTTAGTGTTACCCAGGGTTGGCAAGAGCAGATTCGAGGCTATAAGGCGCCCGGCCGGTCCTGCCCGGCCCAACCCGCCCTGGGTTTCAAAATTTCAGGCCAGGCTCGGGCCGGGCCGGATAACCGCCTGCCCTGTGCGAACGGCAGGTCCACTGTCCCTTTGACTCTAATCCTATATGGATTAGAGTAAAATTGTAGCTACAAATGCTGATGTATTTGCAGTTTTCTAGTAACTTCCTTCTATATTTAATTATATAATATTTATATAAATAGTACAATCTACAGTAATCAAATATTGCGTATCTACCCTTTGCTTTATGAACTATTCGTCACTTTTAGCAGTAAATAATACAAGTTTGGCGCTCTAGAAATAAAGAACAAAATGTGCACGTGAAACATCACAAGGAGAAGACTGTATCACGTAGGAAACGCAAGATTCGATAATTCAAACATATGAACCAGACGATCCAGCGGGAAGGGCCCGGGCTTTACTTATTGATTATTGACGGAAGGTTATTAATTGTTTTTTGCCCCCCAGGGCCAGGTTGTATTGTCTGATATGAACTTTAAACTACAAAAACCACAATAAATCTTGTAAACAAAAAAAAGTTCCGAAAGATCGAAATAAGTTAAGCAACATTGACCTTACTGTTGGAACCGGGATTATCATGTGGCCGCGTATCCACGAACAATGCAGGGAGCTCCCTCTCTTCCTTGCCAGGATCACGGAGGTCTAGGGCGCCCATGATGAACCGTCGGGGGACTGTTTTCCCTTTCACGGGGACGGATAGAGAGCTCCACGAGTGTTCGTGGATACGGCCACTGAGAACGAAGATTTATAATCCGGAATCAGAAAGCCGTCATTTCTGTTTGAAACCTAAAAAACTTGCTTTTCCTAAGAAAATTGATACAGGATTGTCCAAACAAGTTTTCTTTACTACCAGACGACTGAACCAAAAACTTAAAAAATAAAGATAAAACAAAGAATTTCACTACTTTTATTGCGTTTCTTCTAACAAAGACCTCACGCAGACTTTCTTTTTAATAAAAAGTATTTAAAAACTATTAAAAAGTTTTAAATTTGGCGGCCGAACATAAATTTCGCCGAGAGATCAGAAACAAGCAGAGTGCAGACAAAGTACACTGATCAAAAACGAAATGAAATAATTAAAATAAAACAAATTTTTTTTTTAAATTAATTAAATAAAGAAATAATGGGATCAATTATGGTTAACTGTAACATCTTCATATTAGAAACAGTGATCATTAGCGATAATAGGGCCTTGGAATTATACCTGAGGCTTAGAAACAAAATAAATAAATATAAGAAAGATACGGAATATTAGGAACGGCCTAATGCAAATAATGAACTAATTGAAGCATCTATTGGTATTCAAATCACGAGAATCCAGCTTTAACCGATGCTGAATCTGATGCTGAATCTGATGATTGCGAGCATTGACCGAAGGTCAGTCTAGATCATAAAAAAGTGTTTATTTTCCTATATAACTCGTATAACAATAATAGCAGATTTCCTCGAGGCAGGGTTTCGGCCATTCATTCCGGAATCTTCTGAGCAGAGAAGGCTCCTTTCTAACATTCAATCTTCGGGTGCACGAAATATGGAATAAATAAGCTACTGGTTTCCCAAGCCTTCTTCAGCTACGGGGAGTCGAACCGACAGCCT
>JAQGAV010003864.1:0-11500 GCA_034691345.1 Phasmarhabditis papillosa | reverse complement strand
GCGAGGATAGTTCTTTGAAAAATACTGATATATTTCTAAGGTCTTCTTCCCGCAAAACCGTAAAGCGAGGTAATGGTTGCTAAACATTGACTGCATTCCGCTGACTTTATTCCATGTTGCAAAAAAAAATTTTCTAACACTGTTGCATCCCTCTTGGTGGTAATACATTCACAAAAAACATATTTGAACAATGCATTAATATTCTGAACTAATATTTCAGTTCTCTAGATGGTACAGACAAGTAAACTTTTGGGCTTTTTTCGTTTCAGCTTTAGTAGCATGAATTAATTTTCCGAACCTTCTGACCATGAGTATTTAATTCGAATTTCCTGGTTCCCGCGCTCTAGTTCTATATGGGCATTTGTAGCTGTAAAATCTCATGTATTCAATGGTAATATTTCGAATTGCACAACTCATTTCAATTTCTAACTTACGAAATTTAAACTAAATCATTCAACCTCCTCAAAGAGTCCAATAATTTTAAATTTCAAATGTTTCGTTGTTTTCGAAGAATAAATTTAATGCTCTTGTAAGTGTCCCGCTTTCCTAGAGGAATTCTCGCGTACAGACTAATATTTCTAAAAAATATTTGAAAACAACAATTATTTTTGCTCTGTTTTTATCCGCTCAGGTAATCATTACAGGCTTTTTTGTAGAACAAAAAAAACAATTTAGCTCATTTCATTTAGATTTTCTTTGTATTATTGTTAGAGATAAAGTTAAACAGTTGTTTAATTATGCAATGAGGTTATTTATCGAAGTATACTTCAGTTTCCATAAAGATTCATTACTTTGCTTTTGAAATGGTTCATAGTTTATTACAAGACATCGATGGAAAGCGCGATCATGAATTAGATGCAATGTGACAAAATTCTTGTTTTGAATGGGGTTTTAGCAAAATGAATTGTAAGTAAATCTAGTAGTCGGTCGAGAACCGAACAATGAATGTAGTATTCAAGTAACATATATTTAGAATACTACATATTATATTATTTGTTTTGTATTCCTTTCTTGGAAAGTAACGGTAAATATTCTCATGACACTTTACAATTGTTTTTGTAGTCGCAACGCGTGATTCAGTCCACTCGGAGAAGGGATTTTGCTCCGAAAGATTAAGGATTGACGTATAGGAGCTAAATATAGAAAGAAGATAACTGTTCAGCTATTCTATAGTTATTTTTAGCGCCGTATTCTAGCAGAACAGTTCAAAAGACTAATATATAGTCGACGGACAACTTGCTTGCAGCTAAAGGACTGCGAATGTTGCGCTGGAGGGCTAATCCCTTTTGGTTTCAGTCGAATACCCCTTAGTATCCGCGCTCCTTTGCAAAACTGACCGTATACCAGTGCAAGCAATCCGTCCGTCGACTATAATAATACATTCTACTTTTAGTAAACACTCATAAAACACTTTACTCAGTTCCAATAATCCCGTATTAAATCTATTCTAGAAGCTATCCCATTTGTTAAAAAAGATTTGTGAAACGTATGAACTCCAACTTCAGCTTATGGTTAGTCTTTTTGTTATTGTTTTCTATATAACAATCAAAATGGGGTATCTTAAGACAAAACGGCTTCAATATTTCGTTTTCCCATGAAAATACTATACAAAATAGTTATTCTGCGAACAGCACCTGCCAAAATTTGTCTTAAAACGAACCATAAGAAATGAAACTGTTTAAAACATTTATATTTTGTTTGTTGTTAGGGAAATGGATGAATCTATTCAATATACTAGTTAAAGGTACCTAGACATGGGTTTTTGGCAATACAGTATTGCAATCACACAAATGGTTTTCTGGGTGTAAAATTATGAAAAGTTAACTTTTTTGCTATATCTAAAATTAATTATAGCTTAGAATTCTTTGACGGAATGGAATGTGAAACAATTTTGAAAAACCTGTATTGCCCAAAAAGTTACCGGAGAAAAAAGTTTTTCGCTCATATCTCCTGAAGCTATCGAAAATTATTTATTATTTTTGTTTCATTAGATGCACCCTTAAGTGTACCACATTTTTCATTAAATAATGAAGCAAAAATATTAACGTTGAAGGAAGTTGTGATCAAAAGTGTTGATTTGTCATCATTTGTAAACGCAGTGAGCGCATATTACAATCGCAACGATCTCGTATTGCGATAATAATTGCCCAAATTTGCCACTTTGAGTTAACTTTTCTCAAATACAAGGAATTCCCGATATAAACATATTTGTATAATTAGAATCAGCAAAATTAGCTCTTTCATCTGAAATTAACATTAAAAACCCGTGTCTTTAAAGCATACAACACAATGTCCCTTTACAACAATATTTTTATAATACTAAATGAAAACTTAGAATTTAGTTGTTAGATTAGACCATAATGTTGTAATCTTCACGAGTTCGATTTAATTTTCTTTATTTTCTGAAGTTAATGAAGCGAATCTGTTTCATTTGAATTTCTCACATGAATTTAGAGACTTTATCGGAAATGCACTGCACTCTGAACAGGCAATGTTATGAAAGATTGCAGAGTCTGTGAAAAAACAACCATTTAAAATTAAAATATTTGCAATTGGTTAAAAACCAATTTAGTTGTTAACTGTTCGTTTGTACAACTCCATAAAGTAAGGTAGTTTTGATATGTATACTTTTTATAAGTATTAATATTATTATTATTATATATAATCTTAGCTTACATTTGATCCGGTCGCTCTAAGAAAATCTGTGGTTCACCTTTTTATTAGATTTCCGCAGTGATTAAACCCTAATTGATGTTGTTTAATCCGACAACTTCGGGGAATTCGCGTAGTTTCTGACAAATCTGTCATTTTAAAATTTTATAATGATTTAATCCGGTTTATTACTTGCGAGCAAAGATTTTTGCAGAAAATTTAGTAAGTTGTGCTTAATATTGCTGTTGCGCACAACTGTTGAAATTTTTGCAAAATCTAGGGACGAGTCCCACGGAATGTCGCGCTAAAACATTCATGTAACGTTTTATTGCGCCAGTTCCGTGGGACTCGTCTGAAACTAGTGAATATTCATTTTTGGTTAGTTTTTGAGTTTGATTTAAAGATGAATCTTCCGTTATGCTATTGCTAATTTGTTGAACATTGTTTTTTATGTTTTCTTTGTGGGAGTTTCTATATTTATGGTATGTATCACACAATAAATGTGGATTTCTTCTGAACAAGCAAGCTTCTTTATGGAGAATAATCATTGTGTGTACGAATCATGTTTTTTGGGATTACTGGGTTACCATACCCAGGTAAAGAGATAGCGATTATTCACCGAAACGGACTTTTTCGAACTCTTTAGGGGTACCCCTTGCTGTTGGTTCCAAACCAAGTTCGTTTTCCCCAATCAACAGCAAATTCAGTTATCTAACTCTTTTCTGGACACTGAGTTTACAACTATTAAAGGCATGTTTTGCTTTTTTTATTCACAAATGTATGTAAAAAGTACTATAAACTTAATTTTACTAAAATACCACAAGTTTTTATATTCTTCTACCGTTCGTACATTCGTTGGTATTTCTTCAATTAAACTTGTACTGTACTTTATTTAATTAGTGTATGCTATCTTTTGACGAATACAACTAATCCTCTTAGGAATACCTCGCTTATTTTCCACGTCTATTCCCCAAACTAAACCAACTATTTAATTTTGAAAGTTTAATTCACCTAAGTGACAACGCTTTGCCGTTTGCGAGAGCAATATTAGTCCTCTCTGTACTAATTCAACAACCTAACTCAATCTGTTACCATCTCCACTCGCCACAGATTCTCTAGAAGTCGGTTCCAGAATGAGCGACGCTCCTAAGGGATATATATTGTTGTTTTCCCTTTATTTAATACTTTTGTTTGAAAATAAGTTTTGTTATATTGTATGGCTTTAAACCTAAGGTCCAGATGCGGGACTTCGTAAGAACGCAGTTGTGAAAATTTCGCTCTCAATTTGTCTGCGTTCTCTTCGAACGAGAGGCTATTTGAACTGACTACGTCTTTTCCTTACCTTTGACATCTAACTGACGGATATGTAACTACTTTATTGAGACAATACCGCGCTACCTTTAATGTAATCGTTGTGTGCGGGCCCCTAGTTATAGTAATTCATATATTTTATGTTTTTTGCTGTTTTTCGTAGAGTTTCTTCTTTTTTAAATGTTTAAAATGTTTTAGAATGTCATTGGACAGTTGGAATTATATATTATTTTCTACGGAATTGCTGTTAAATGTTATTTTTATACCAACATCAGTACTACTTATGGTATTTACATTTAAACATAAGAAGTTGCATCTTAACTTTAGGTCAGTTTCTATAGTTCGTAACAGTTTCAATAAACAAACTGACATAGAACCCGGGCCGGCCCTCTTCTTTACGCAAACCTTATCTATGTCTAAAAAGAACTAATGCTTTTCCACAAGTTCCTGGATTATGCGAACCATACCATTCAGTTGTCCATAACAAAAGTATTGGTAATGATAGATAAACGCTGTGAAATGGATTTCGTCCGAGAACAATCGGCTGACTATAAAATACTGTCAACAAAATGGATTAGAATTAACGACATAGGAGGTCTACAGTAACCCAATTTGAAGGGCTGCGGCAAAGAAAACGAACTCGAGGACGAGTAATAAGAGTTAATAGTCTACAAAAGCTAAATGACCAACAAGAATATGGGAAGTAAAATATTTAACCAGAATACTGTAACTATATTTAAAAATAACTTGTCTTAAAATAAACAATCTCAACACGAAAACCATACAAACAAAGTGATAGCAGAAGCCTTATTGTAAAATTATTAGCTTTATGGGGGGTCCTTTGTTATTAAAAACAAGTATATCTACACACTATTAGGAAAAGGCCGGTCCTATTTAAATTCACGTTGTTCGGCTATTAGCATTCAAAAAGTTAGTTTTTAAGTCTGACAGTCAAACTTTGTGGCCCTTAAATGGGCAGATTTAAATGTATTTTAAAGAATATTTTTAGGGTTACAGTAATAATAGCGAACTTAGCCTATCTATCAATGGATCTGTATAGAACATTCTTAATAATAGCTAGATTATGTTGTATTGCTAATAGAAATGAAGGAATTATGGTCAGTTAGATAAAATATTTAAAAAGAGAAACAATTTTAAAGTTTGTTTATTTGTTTTGCGAAACACGAGATCACAGATGTTTGGAGCGAAGAATTGAGACGAGGGAACGGTACTTCATAGCACAGGTCCCAGGGAGTGGAGGCGGCGAATCAGAACAAATTTGCACGAATTCTTTATTTGGGGGGATTCGAACCATCGGTCTAGCTTATGGGGCCTTCTAACCACTGGACCACCACACTTTTTTTGAAGTTAGTTTAGCTTAATGCACTCAGTTCTTCGAATGATACTAATCATAACTAAAACATTGTATTTCCAGATGAAACTACTAGACTACTACCTATTTTCAATGCATCTATTCTCCTTTACATGGCTGTGTCTTGTTCTTGAGAGATGTTATGCCAGTTATAATTCTAACAACTATGAAAAAAGGTGTAAGACCATATGGATACCTATGCTTATGGTGTTAAGCTTAGTAAGTAACAAACAATTGCTAAAATAAAGATAATAAATGGTCTTCAAAGCTGATTACACCTTCAGTTTATGTTCAAAAATAGGGACCAGTAGTACAATATGCACACTTTTATGAATATTTAGAGAAAATACAATTGTTAGTAATACTTAGTTTGTATCTTTCAAATAATTTATAATGTTTTTTCTTATCTTCCATTCTCTATTTCTATTTCTAGGTCTCTATTGCTGCAACACTGACTGCAATAGGACAGAACAACCTCGGTAAGTAATATTAAGTCTTACTAAGCTCTTAACTCTTAATTACAGTACCTAACTTCGATTTCTACATTCTTGGAATACAATTTGTGCTTATATTTGGATGTATTTTGGTGAGTAAAGTTTTAATTAAATAGTATACGCCCCGTTACAGGTACTGCTCGGTAACATGTTAAAATAATACTTCTAATAGAGTTACATAGTCAGCGCCATGAGTAATGATGGAGTGTAAATAATTCAACGCTCGTCTGAGCACCTTTTGCGAGCACCGCGCCAGCATCTGGCGGATACTTTCCGTTCATGCAAGTACGCGCGTGCAATTTGCCTGCAGGTGCAGTGTTAAAAATTCTAAAAATACGCAAGTAACACTCCATTTTTACTCTCGGCGCTGCTATATTAAAGTTAATATTATATACCGAAATCAGTAGAGGGCATTTGTTATATATTACATTTTTTTCTTTATTTTCAGTTTAAGATTATTTGTAGGCTCTTCTACTGATAGTAGTCTATAATAAACAACAATACAACGAACGTCATGTAAATATGTTAGAATTAACTTCTAGATATCAGATAACAGAAAACATTAGATCCTCAGCTTACATTCTGCCAGTAGCCATTTCGGAACTGGCTAATAAGGTATTCTAAACTCTTTGTAATTATGATATTGTGAAATATTGTCTTCTCCGCTCAATATATAAAACATTATTTATTTAAAAATAGCAGCTGAGCTAGAAAGTTAACTGTAGTAATTGGTTAAATTATTGTCTATTTAGATTATAATAACGGGTTTGGTGTTCTATTCAGTCTTCTTTACAACTGCTAAACTTGGTCAGGATACGGGACATATCAGTCATGCATATGATTTAGTAAGCATTAATATTAATAACAAATATTTAAAGTGAATTAACAAAGAGAGATAATAGACTTATACCCAACAATTGATTATTATATGCATTTTGTTTGATTTTAAAAGTAATGTTAGGATATTTAATAATTGAAGAGATTATAGTATTATTATTTCTAGACAGCTTCAATCTTCCGTTTATTCTTTGCTTCTTGGTTACTGTTACACAATGAGAAGTTCCCATTTAACTGTATGGGTAGTCGACCGACTGTTGTACAAAATAACAGGGAAATGCAAGAAAATCACTTTAAAGAATTAGATGATCTATGGGCTTAGATATTTATATATTATAGTAAACTAATTTAAAATGTTTACAGTTTAAAACTTTTATGTTATTGAATCTCAAGTCTAATGAAGTTTGGCAACAGGTTTATTCACATGATCAGTTAAATTACTTTATTTTATGAACAAGAACCTTGGCTATAAATGAATTATTACTCTAACCACCAGTAAAACATAGTTTAAATAATTAAAAAGAATACAAAAATAGTAATGTTTATTTGTATTAATTATAATTATACAAAGTAGATATGAGAGATTCGAAAAGAGTTAAAGACCCGTATAGAAAATAGAGAAAATAGAATCCTTGCTATCTAGGTTTAGAGCGCCGTTTCTACACCGCATAGGACCTAACTAGTTTAAAGGACTTTAAAGCGGATAAATATAGGAAGCCAAATGTGGTTTAGCTGAGTATTCCACCTGACATTCCTATGTAGTAAAACCAATAGAAGATGTTGAATGCAGTGAAGAGAAGAGGAAAGAGTTTGGCGGAAATCTAAAAAAAAAAATATATATATATATTTGAATAATTCCATGATTGCAAAGTATCCTTAAGATATAATGATAAGTTATATATTCTTAGTTACCTCGGCTATGTGAAAATGAAGAGAAGAGTAACTACTTTTGAGGACGAAAACCTTTGCCCCAAGAGTCTTGACTACTTTTGAGGACGAAAACCTTTGCCCAAAGAGTCTTGACTATTTTGAGTATTTTGTGTTTTTGGTGCATTATTCCTCTAACCTCATCTATTTTTTCTCCATTAACATGTACTGGCTGCTCTACTTGCATGTACATCTTTTGTAGTCTAATACGATCATCAGATCGACGTCGACGGGTACCTAAACAAAGTAAAATATAATCCATTTAGAAAGAAATGTGAATCCCAAAAATTTTATGAAAGTTAGAATAAAGTGTCTTAGTCTGTATAGTATAGAATGTATAATGTCCATGTACTCACTGTCTTGTCCGTTTAAAAGTGGAACTCCAGATGGCGGTCCTGCATCTTGCTCTGCAACATTGTGCATTATCTTTAGAATCATAAATTTTATAGTATGTTTCCAGAATACTGGTTGGATTGTCCTCGTCTACACTTTTAGGGTTTGTTCGCAAATGGAATGTTCCCTATTTATTTGAAGGTGTTTTGCTTATATATTTATTATTAATATTAAGCTAGAAATAATCCTATTAACAGTAACTTCACAACATTGTCTTCTTTTATAAAAAACTAATCATCTTTCTTGTACACCGTTAGTAAATAAAGTAAATAACAAACAGTTACTTACCATCTATAGGTAGTCTAGTATCTGCATACATTGGCCTTGTTCCGGCAAGCCGCGCCAGCCAGGTTTGTTCCGAGTCAGATCTTAGTAATTGCTGTTCTTTTGTACGAGCATGACGACGTTTCTTAGCATCAACTTTATCCGCAAATCCGACAACCGCTAACTAAAATGAATTACAATCTAATATAAAAAGTTGCAAAGATTTTACTTAAAAGAAATGTTTAGGGAATTTTGGGGAATTTTTGATTACATCGACGTTTTATCACAAGAATTGTATAGTCAAAGCTCAATTTAGTAATATTTTATATAAACCTTTATATATATATATATATATCATTACTTTTTGCTCTTAATATAACTATAACAAATAAGAAACTAATTTCAATTGAACTAACCTCAACCAAGGACAAAAAGATAAAGCCCACACAACCGAACATCCATATATCCAGAGCCTACAATAAAAGTAACTAATCAACTTTATAAATAATGTATACCATAGTGTATCAGATAAAATTATTCGGAACTTTACGGTATTTCGGTCAAAAAAACTCGAATACTTTAGTGCTGAATGGTTTTATAATATCACTTTTCTTAGATTTTGATCATACTGAGATATGTATAACAAAGGATTTATATAATCTTCTTTAACCTCGATTCTATACCTTAACATAGCTGACTCTAGGTAGATTCTTAACAATATTACCAAACTGGAATGTTAGAGCCATAAGAGATGAAACACCAAGAGTTATTCTAGCGGGTAGCGCCTACAACAAAATATCTTTATATTCATATTTGTAATATATTTTTATAACTTTGTATTATAATTATTCTTCTAATATAGGTATTTTAATATCAAATATGTTACCTTTGTATCGATCCAAAATGCAATCCACGATATAAAAACCGACAAGTAGGTGGGCATATAGGCCTGAAATTAAACGGAAGTTCTCTTTCAAAACAACAATGCAAATACTTTTTAAGGTAAAAAGAGATAGTTGTTAAATGAATTATAGCTTGTTTATTAAATGTAATTAGTCTAGATTTCACAAAAGAGAGTTTGATCATTGTAGGGCGGCAAACTATAGAAATGGAATTGAATTGGAAGTTGTCCAACTCTATCAGAGGTAACTTCAAACTATGAGAAACTGGTAAAATATTTATTTAAAGTATTTAAAATAATATGCTTTAATATTATATATTATATATATTAATATTTATTATACCTGTAACACATAGTAACCATACAATCTTCTGAAAGTAAACTCGACTTCTAGTTGATCCCATAGACCAGCTGTATATACCAAAGTTGCATTGCGATGTCTTAATTATTAAATTTAATATGTTTAGACTAAAGTAATAACTTACAAAACTGAAACCAGCTCAAAATCTGGCAAGTTCTTGCTGTCTGGATCCGGTATAGATACGGGCTCCCAGTCCCTCCAGACTATCCGAACCTCAGCTGTATTGAATGAATAACTCTGAAAAGAAGTTATATTTAGTTTAATGGTGTTTAAAACAATATTAATTATGACTGTATGAAATTAACTATACAAATAGAAGAAAATAGATAATAGATATCGAACCGGATGTCCACTCGAGCCACTTTAATCTTTTCATTTTCATTTTACATTTTCTTTATTTAAGAGTATATATTTAATTTTACTCCTTTTAAAATTAAAATGTCTTACCTCAAAGACTAAATTACAACTCTGTCGATCCATTGGAAAATAGGTTAGATCTAATTTACAAGGACCTATCAAGGAAACGCGGAAGTTCAACCAAACAGTTCCGTTTGGAAAAATAAGTAGAAGAATGTTTTGTGATGGTGAGGAATGGATTTCTACCTTAATAAAAATAATGAAACTTTTAAGTCTAATAAATAGTTTACCTTTTTACTGTTTGCTAAACATACATTCGGAGACCATAGTTGAGGCAGCTTATGAGCAGACAGCGATATATTTTTTATGCAATAGTTTCTAAATGAAATATTAAATTCAGATTGTTCCATACAAGCAATTAAGAAGTTTAGTTGCTTTGGTTAGGAGTTGCATTCTGCAGGAAATCGGGGAAGAGTTATAGTCCATAACAAAAAAAGACTGCAGTGCGCGGTGTTGTGTAAGATTTCGAAAATCGCTCGTTCTGTTGCTCAGTTGGAAAACCATTATATGGTTCGATGCGCAATTTTTGTTTGATGTCATAAAAATATTATTGTACTAGTTTTATTTTGTATCATATCCAATAAAAGACAAATGCGCAATTGTGGAAGCCTGTGTATACCACCGCGCAATGAGGTCTTTTATTTGTTGTAGACTATACTTGAAAACTCATTTGTTAACAGTTTACCTTAGTCTTATTAAATATATACGTACCTGTCAGTAAAGTCCAATCTAGGGTCTCTCCAAATCTGTGAAAACCAAACGTCTGCCTTGAAACTAGAAGAGAATTCACTAATTTCAGTTATCGATTGTATTGTCAGTTCGACTATCACCTGTAATAATAAAGTTATAATATTTATATTATTGAATATCTAACTTAGTTCTTAAAGTAATCAGATGTACCTATTAGCCTAGGTTTCGTTTGTGACCATTCTTTGAATCTACTGCCTTTTAGAGCATTCATGCGATTGTTATAGTTATCCCGAGACCAATTGATATGAGTCCGGCAGCATAAACTATTGTGTTATGTTTAATACTGTATTTGGTGAAACAATAGCACCTCATTCACAACATACCGCGTCTTACTCGTGGTTTTCACGCATAATTCGAACCATTTTCACAATTAAAACTAATCTTACCTCAGTTGAATTTGAACTTGGTAGATTATTCTTGTCATAAGAATCCGAGAAGAGTTCCTAAAATATTAAAATTGAACCTCATGCATAGTTCAAAAATCATTTGAACTATTAATCTTATAGAATATCTTTTAATATTAAACTTTTTATTGTTTCTAGCATCTTTCTATACTTTAATCTAATGTTGTTGAATGTTCAAGTGCTCTTTTGTTATGTTGACAGAATATATGTTCTTAAGCTTTCAATTTAAGATAATCTATTTTATTGTTTAACAAAGAAACAGCTTGCACAAGACAAAGGGCATCAATGGAGTATAAACTAGGCTAAAGACTAAAATATACCAAAATTCTTAAGATATTTATTATAGTCTGTAACAAGAAAAAGGCTGCAAGGTGCGGTGTTAAATCAGGGCTTTCGCAATTACGTATATGGGTTTTA
>JAQGAV010003863.1:0-11504 GCA_034691345.1 Phasmarhabditis papillosa | reverse complement strand
TCGGACCCTTGCCGACCGAAATATCATCCAGGTATTGAGCATACTGAAACTAAATACTAGTTATCAATCAATTTGGTGCAGTTTGTAAATATTATTTGTTTCAATGTTAGATTCTAATGAACACGAAGAGAAAACTATCTTTTAGAGAAGTACATATTCATGTATGGTATTGAAACATTCAGTTTTATCCATTTTACTTAAGAATGGAAAATGTGTCTAATTTCCGAACTCCTCTTTAATATTTCCTGAATTCTGTGTACATAGCTTTCAAAATGAACTGTACACTATATAGTTAGGCGGCCCGGCAAGCTAATTGGGCGCAGCAGAATGTCTGCCCCATACCCAGTTCAGCAGAGTGGGCCCAATTTGTCATAACAGGCGGCCCGAACCGGGCCCACTTTCAACTTCATCCAAACTCCCAAGTCTAGTACAAAATAGCACAAAAAAGTTTGACGAAATGCCTCAACTTACCAGTTGCGGTCCCACATTATCTTCAATCCATCTCATCATATGTACATTACAAGGCACATACGGTTGTCGCAAGAGATGTTCTTGAACTTCCAGGAATCGTTTCAAGTCTTCAAGGGTTATTCGCTCCTTGCTAGGTCTAAAAATGGGAAAATCGATTAACTCTCTGATCTTGTGAAAGCATAAGCAAAGTATTACAAAGATCTTGACAGAGAAAACTTTGCCATGTTTAGTAACTTTTGGGTTGTAACTTTTGAAGTGCGTAGTCCAACAAGTCCGAAATAACTCAATGTTTAACAGCAATTTATAACTTTTTTTACTGTGGGCTTAAAGTATCGTCTACCTCAAGACCTAGGTTTCTAGCGGGGTATCACACGCGGGGCGCAGTGTTATAAAAATGAATATAAAATGGGCCCCCATGGGGCGTTTTCTATAAAAGTACGTTCAATATTTATAACATAGCGCCCCGCTCGTGATGCCCCGCTGGAAACCTTGGTGAGATGGACTATACTCTACTAAGAATATCGTTTAGTTTTTAACTCAATTGTTTCAATTTTCCCATTTCATACCTAGTTTTCTTCAATGCTGCTATAATACGCATAGCCTCTCTAATATCGTCGCTCATATTCGCAAAACCACGTCGAGCTCCGCGAATCTTCCGACCGAAGTAGTGGAGTTTGGTGAAGGTTCGCTAAAACGATATCAATCGTAAAATTGAATAAAAAAGCTCCGATATCCTTCATAATATTGCAAAACATTTACTTTTTGACTTTCTACATGGTACTCGCACACCGTACATCAAACTACTAATCTACGAAGGATTCTAATTACTTTTAGGTGACATAGTTTCAGAACAGGGTAACTTTTATAGCTGTAGAAGGTCGTGCACGATGCGCTCCCACCCAATCCTCGAGGTATTGTGAACATTCGAATGTCGAACTATGCAATTTCTTCATTATTTTTGAAGCAATTACTGCCCGGGCCCGTCTTTGCGCTGCACGGGACGACTGGTAATTTGTAAAGCGCAAAATTTAAAACTTGTAGTCAGTATATCATAAACGTATCATTGAATAGACCACTTAAAAAATGTGCATCTCCCACAGGCTTGCATAAATACGTTTTCCGGTCAATTTTTACAGTTCAACAAGTGCTCTTACAGGCTCCATTCAATAATTTAATCCTCTCTGATCCTCCTATGTCTCGCTCTATTGTTTAAAAAAATTCGGGCCTCGGCTCGGGTCCACTCCACTCCCGCAAAACAGTGCCCGAACCCTTCGCACACCATATAGTTCATTACCCTACCTTCAAAGTTGAGGAACACAAATCGAGCGAGGCTGTGATGACGGCCAAACCAATAATAACATAGACGACAACCATCTGAAAATGTAGAAGATGAGATTTATTTTTTTAATTTATTATTTTTTGGTTTTACGATATCATAAGATAATGTGACTAATTCTGAAACACTATTTCACACTTGAATTTATGTGAAACTTTTACTTTTCTAGTACAACTTTTACTTATGCCCTAATGACCTTTTCAAACCAGGTATACTCTTAACTGTTGAAAACTGTTCCGATTGTTTTGATTGCTGTGAGAAGTTTAATCTAGTGGAATTGACGGTAGGCTCTTTTATTATCGTCTATAACAAACAAAATACCTCAGAGCGCGGTGGTATACATGGGCTTCCGTAATTGCGTATTTGTATTTTTCTTCAAAGCTATTATATAAAACTAGTACAATAATATTTTTCTGACAACAAACAAAAATTGCGCATCGAATCATGTTAATTTTGCCTCAGAACGCGCGATTTTTGAAACCTTAAACAACACGCTCACTGAGGTCTTTATTTATAATGAACTATATTAGGTTAAGCTAGAAAGTAGGTTCCATATTTAACATTTATTGGTTTAAAGAAAGTTGACTTCCGTTCTAAACTGTCGTTATTTAACGGTTTACGAAACATAAAATGTCTTAACCTCTCGTTTTTTTTTTGTTATGGACTATATCCAAAGCTGTTAATCGGGCCTGATCAAGCCTGGCCTGTAAAACCTGGAAAATATGAGGCCAGGCCAGATTAACAACTCTGACTATATCAATAATATTTTTCTTCCACAAAGTAGTAAACATTTAGTTTAAAGATTGCCAATAGTCTTTTTCGCATTTTATATTCTTTGATTGTTGTTCTACACCTTCTCGGGAAACAAATATCAGGAACAATATATAGAATTTCACGCTACTCTAAAAAGGCGCCGTAAACATATATTTTTTGTTTGCTCTAGTATTTTTTGTGCTTTGAACATGCCATTTGTGCATTGATATTTGTCCAGATATCGTTGGTTTCCTAACAATGAAATTCTCTTATATTTTAAAGAATCAGAAATATTTATATTGAACAGCTCGCCGTATATCAGCAACGGCGGACTCGAGCACACTCGCGGGGTCCAATCGTGGTGGGATCGGTGCATATCGTTTGTCCGTCCACTATAGATAGAAAGAACAAACTCTAATATATCAAGGTGTACCGGATTTTACAGGAGGAAGTGGTAAAACTTGTGAAGCTTAAGTTTCCGAGGATTGACTAATCCAAAGGGAATAAATGAATTTAATAGAACTGAGTGATGTGCGGCTCAGCTAATCACCAGTGACCCAGTGCCAGTGCGTAACCGAGATTTTGCCGAGATGTGCGCACTGTGGCCGAGAGGAGTCCACAGGTTTTCACCACTTTTGAAAGTGTTTTCAGACACCTAAGACAATTTAGTTTTAACATCTTTATCAGATGTCTTGCATTAAGAGAGTTAAGTTTCCAGTGTTCACTTTTTTTTTGGGAACGGAGCAATAGTTAAATTCCATTAATCAACTACCTACCGCTAAATATACATGACTAATAACATAGATGTTTCCTAGTCCAATTGTTGTAATTGTATTGAATGAGAAGAAAAGACCGTGAATGAACGACCTAAAAGTAAATGTTGCAATTGTTTCTAAATCAGCGGACAACTTTTTTGGTCAGTGATTTAATAATACGATATCCTACTATTACATTTCTAAATCTTAAGGAAGTTAAGCTCTCATAATATCACCAGTGGCCGTATTCAACAATATTCCCGTAACGGGTACGAGAACGGAAAGCATTCCCGCGGTAACGTTTCCGACAAAACGGTATTCATCCGTTCCCGTGCATTCAAAATTATCTTCCCGGGAACGATTTTTGTTCCCTTGGGATAGTAGTGGGAATGAAAATCTTTCCCGCCGTGAATATGCTTTCCCTTTGCCATGTGGGAACGTTGGTGAATAGGCCACAGGATATACCGGTGACTAACCAAATTGGTCCCTTCTCCATTGTGTTGAACAGCAAACTTCCGATGCAACAATATCCTGTAAATAGTGCAAGTTATGTTGAAGTAACATTTCTATCGCAATGTTTAGCTTCAGTGAGTAACCGCCATAATTCAATTCTCTCTGTATTGATTGAGATTTGAAACATTTCAAGAGAAGGAATGCGGAACGCATATCTGGCCACACTCACTGGGCTTGTCTGTGAGTTTTTGGTGACGCGGGACGTATCACTATTTAGGAGGTATTGAACTCGTGTTATTATGATTTCATCTGTTTTATCGAACAGCCGTCATAAATTATTAGAGATGTTCGAAAAAAGCAGGTTCTTGGTTGTACAGAACATATTCAGAGCTGGTCGGTTCTCAACTACAAAAATTATTTGTTTATAATTTGTATAGGTGTGCTAGGTTTCTAACGCAGTGTTCTAGAAAGAGGCGGTGTTAGGGTAACTTAAATGTACTTTTGAAGAAAAGGATCCCAATCAACCAATTTCCCTTTTTTTTCTATAACACCGCTGCTCGGCAGAATACCGCCCTGGATACCTAGTCCTCGCAACTCACCTATAATTAATGCAAAATAGGATGCTATAGGCAGTTGCAGTCGATCGTCCTCATCATCCGACTCTTCGTCGTCTAGTTCTCGATTTTGCTGCTTTTTCCGCTTCTTCATTTCCCTGAAACATTTATAGTAAGCGCCAAGAGTAATGATGGAGTCTAAAGAATTCAACGCTCGTCTGAGTCCCTTTTGCGACCACCGCGCCAACATATGACTGCTACCCTGCGTTCAATATTGTACTCTGTAAGTACGCGCGTGCAATTTGCCTGCAGGTGCGGTGTTAAAAATCATACAAATACGTAAGGAACGCTCCATTATTACTCTCGGCGCTGACTATAGCATGGCAGGTTATTCAAAATGTAAGTGGTTTAATTTTTTTCTAACACAAACAACAAAATATGGCTGTTGTGATCTAGTGTTTTAGGAAAGACTACATCATTGTCAGCAAAGTCTTCTCAAGAAAGAAAAACCGAGGTAGTCCGTCAACAAAGCGGCGGGGAGTGAACTAAGACCGACAGGACTCCCAAAACCAGGGCTTGCAAAAGTGAGTGCCAATCCGGACCAGGCTGAGTCAGGCACAAAATACAGGGGCGGTCCAATGAGAAGCCCTGCATATAAGTAAACTGCGGAATTTTCGTATTTACAGTTGTATTATCTATGTGTGGCATGACTGCTTCCTTATTAAACAGTAAAAAGTTAAAAAGCTAAGAATAAAGAACATCGCCTAACCTCCAGCCTCAAGCTTTCATTTATGACTGAAACTAATTGTTTCAGAGATAATTACAGGTAAGTTCTTCAGTTACTAGAACAATCAACTATTTCCCCGTTCTCATCTAACCGAATCCGTTATTTGCTTGCTAGAGCAATCTTATGATTCCTAGTGGCGACCTGATCAAAATCTTTTAACAAGTTACTTACAAAGAATCAATCGAGTCCACATCTCCATCGAATAGATTGGTTCGTACACTCTCGATAAACGCAGCTATCATATGCCATAATTCTAACAATTTAGAATAGGATCTGAAAATATACGTGCTAAATGAAATGAAGAACAACAGGGGTGGACAAAATAAAAGCCGATCCCGGTTTTGCAAGATCGGAAAATGCGGGCCGGTCCGGGACTGGCTCAGGATAGCCAGGTTATAAAATTGTGCTTTACGAGGGGTGGCAAAAAAAGTTTATATTCGAAATTGTAAATCGTTCCAAACACATTAGACTGGTAATACCCGGAATTGAAAAAGACAGTTAAGAAAGTTTCCCAAAATTCAGGACCTGGGCCCGTCGACCCCCCCCCCCCCCCTTTGAAATTGCACAAGGCTGCATTATAGATTTTCTTGTATTTTTCTGAAATCCTACCGTATGACAATTTCAGAAAGGAATTTTCCAATATCTGCAGCAGTGATAAACATTAATGGAATACCAATCAGACCGAAAAACACCGTAAAAATACGACCAGGATCAGTTGTTGGCGTTACGTGGTCGTAACCTGAAAGTTGTATATAAATACAATTATATATTTCTAATTAACAGAAAAAAAACGTTTTCCACATGTTTGGGGATTAGGAATTTGTATAACCAGCATAATTCACCGAAGAATGAATTTTGTTCTCATAGCGTTTAAATGTAGCGTTACCCATATGTGCCTTTTTTAAAAATTTATAATGTTTTGTTTTTAAGTTTAAAGTGCTTATAGCTTTGAAAACCTACCAGTAGAAGTGATGACTGTAAGAGCATAAAGAACTGCCGCGGCAAACGACCATCTAAAAGTGATAAAGTAAATGTTTCATTTGTATATGAAGGCACAAGTGTCATGTTGTTTTAGTGTTGAGTAGATAAGAAGATGAGTAGATAGTTATTTCAATTTTGCATAATTAATGATATATTATTTATTATTTATAAGATCGCATAAAGGAAACCATTTCTATTCAGTGAAAAGATCGTGCAATTTTTTTCGCCTCTCTACAATATCATTCAGCAATGCTCATGAAGTTTGCTTGGAATTTGCAAACATTAAGGTATTCTTTACGAAGTTATCTGCTTGATACTATCTATAGTCTATCTCAAGACTTAGGTTTCCAGCCAGCGCGGTATCACCAGCGGGGCGCAGTGCAATATAAAATGATTGTACTTTTGGAGAAAACCCACCACGTCGACCGATTTTACATTACTTGTATTTAACACTGCGCCCCGCTCGTGATACCGCTCTGGAAACCTAGGTCTTGAAATGGACTATTTAGGGTGTCATTTGTTTACCTTGTTGTAAGCTTATCCACATCCTCCACCCATAGCTGTCCGGATTCCGTGAACCGCGTGTCGTATTCATGACTCCATGATAACTTCTTTAGCAACGGCATTAACCTTAGATGAGTCTAAACAAATGAATTATTATGCTTAATAAGGGAAGTGAATTGTTTTTCAAATGGTTTTTATACAGCTTAAACCCTGCTGCCTTGGAGAAAACTTGAGCTATAGATTAAAAGTTTCACAAAAAGTTATATAGTTGTTTATGAATAGTCAATAATAGGAGTTGCTCTGCATATCGTTCAAGATATATTATTCTAGGGGCCCTTTCAGAATCTAGACTACTCCCACTGTGAGTAGTAATCCCGGGGTCAAATTTACTGGAAAATGCGTTCCTGTTCCTCTGGCGAGTCAAAGGTCAAGGAAAAAATGTGACACCGCCGAGGTATAACTATAGTCAGCGCTAAGAGTAATAATGGAGTGTTTCTTGCGTGTTTTTGAAGAACTTTGCGTAAATTTTGGTTTTTCGAAGGTTTTCCTAGCCATTTTTGACGAAATTATTTTTCAACACTCCATTATTACTCTTGGCGTTGACTTCACTTACGGTCTAGGTTTTGAAACGGACTATACTTGACAAATGTACTTAATATTTGAAACATTTGGCTTTCCTAACTGAAAAGAGACAAAGCTTACCTCCGAATAATTAGCAACTCTATTTCCCGTATTAAGTGATAACGATTCGTTGATGATACGTAGATACAGTCGATGAATTCCTTGTAATTTTTCCTAAAAAATTTTGTTTTTATTACTTTTTCCATTGAGCAACTTAAGCAAATCATTTTTAATTTTGTACACAGGCTGTAAAAGAAGTGGTTTTGAGCACAATATGAAAAAGTTAATGTTTCACAAGAGTATTTATTTTTTTTTATTTTTTATTTTTTTTTTTTTAACCTTAATGATATGCAATATCATTAAGGTTTATCGACTTGGGGTCTATCGCAATTAACCACGTTTAGTCTACCTACAACTCCATGTAATAGAGTGCATCGAATATTGCGCCCCAGCGAGAATCGTTAATGTAATTTAATGACATTTCTTAAAATTTCGCTCAAAATAGTTAAAATCCACCACACGATTTTGTAAGAATTATGTTAGAATAATAAAAGATGAAACCCAAAATCAAAGTTTTTTTAAATAAATGTACGCAACCCGGCGTAAAGGTTGGTCCACATCGGCCAATCGACCGTTTCCCAAAAACATTTCGCCGTGGACTATAACGGTGAAACCTTTTTCCTATTCATTGTTTGCACTTCATTGTTTCAGCAATTTCGAAGACCGAACTTCGAGATTTCACAGAAAAGAAGAGCTTGAACAGTTGTTCAAAATTAGGAAATACCCAGATTTCACTGCGGTATTACTCTAAATTCTTTTCAGAAACAATAAAAACTATTCCATTCTATTCTATTCAGAATCGATCAGATTAACCCAAAAGTAAATGTTTCTCAATCGCACTTCATTGTTTCGGTCACTTCTTTAGTTAATTGTGAGTCCTTCCCGGAGTTTTGTAGAAAATAAATGTTTCGCTACTCACCTGTCTAGACTCCAGCTCATTGTCCGCTTCTAACCAAATAAAGACGACTGCTCCCATTGCTATATAGGATAACAGTAGTACATTTAGACCCACATGGGGTAGGAGGATTTTAAGCAGCTGAAACATTTGGGATTTGCTGGAATACATGTGAAGAGAATATGAAATTGAACGAATGTAATAGAAGCACATTGCGTGTTCAAAAGAAGGTGCGCTACGTATCGAAAGAGCGATTGACCACAGATCGAAATGTTTTTTTCTGTTTAAGTTTCAGTCAGGCGTTATAACATTTGAAAAAGTTATATTTTCAATTGATGTAATGGGAACAATGATGTGCAAGGTGCTCAGTGGATTTTTTTTAAAGTTTGGATAAAATAATGTTTTTTTCTAACTGGGACCCGAATTTCTCTCCGATTAAAAGAGATCGAGGTATTATAATTATAACATGTGTAACTGTGAACCAATTCAGTAATTATGTTACACAAATTTAGTAAAATTTAGTATTCAAGAAAGTTATTCAAAATAGAAAGTTTCAAAATATTGTTACTAAAGATTTCTCCACACAGCTATAGTCGGCGGCGAATGCCTATGCAAGGGTATACGATACGAACTATAAATTTTATTGGAGCGCGGCCTAGCAATGGCGCGCGAAAACGCCGATTAGTCAATGATGTAATGTACAACATCACATCTAACCTATTTTTCTGAAGCAACTGCTTTATAGTAATGAATATAACTAATTTCGGCGTTTTAAATTGAGCACCTAGACCTTTAAATTGCATATCGTTTGTCCGCCGACTATATCAATACTTGTTTTGAAAGTATCCTAACAGCAAGAAAGATCAGCCAGAAAGCACGTTCATATGGTTAATGTTCCAATGTTTTTCGTAACTCACTTTTATAGCCTTCTTCCATATTGGTATCTTTGGAGCCTCCTCTACCTCAATTGGCTCTTCGCCTTCTCGTCGATATTCGTCCCATTTCACCCGGCCTATGTTCTCTGGAACATTTAAGATTAGTAATCTTTTCAAATCATAAACGGTAAATCATACCAATAGTACTCCATAATATTATAGTTTAGTTTTAAATTTCTTAGTTTACTCAATAAGGAACACCCTAACATTAGCTAACCTAGACCAATCCATACAAATCAATAGTTGCAACATTTACCTTGGCAATTTAGTACTAGCCTAGCAAATTAGCTTCTATCGAAAAGATTTGAGTAACAACTCGAAAATATTGGTTGCGTGTACTTTTTTTTTGAATACTTTTGTTATATAATAAAAACACTGAATCAGTAGAAACTAGGTTCTTAAAATTTATTTTGGGAATCGTTCGTTCAGGAAAGAATTTCAGTAAATAAGTTCAATATAAACATAACAATATACCCCTGAAGTTAGCCGGAAGGGACTCCTCGGGCAGCGATGTAAGAAACGCTAAATCACTCAACGGAAGCCGTAGAGCCGGCTTCTGAACTACTTGGAATATGCGGCCTACACCTAGTGAACCCATAATTTAAGGTAGGAGTAAATGTTTCAAATGAAGTTAACTAGGAATAACGGAGTAAGAACTAGTTGAAGATCAGTTTAATTATCAAAATGATATACGAATATCCATAGTTCCGTTTGATTTTCAAATGTTTCAAACAATCTGGGGGTGAACTAGTAGTGCAATCGGGGTGTCAATATAGCCGACGACAACTTAAGCTGCGAAATTTGGCGCTTTTTAAGGAGGAAAGCGATTCTTTGGCGGCCAGAAATTTAGAAATTTGAGATGTTTCACATTGCTGATCTTCAAATAAAGACGCACTTTTAACACAGGAAATATTCGCATTTCGAAGGATGCAGGAAAGAATTGAGAATAAAAAGACGGGAAATGCTATATGAAGTACAAAGACTGAATGTTATTCAGATTCTACATCGTTGAAGGTGAAAGTATCTAAAATAAACTGCCTATTTTTCACGGTTTGTTTTTGGTTTTCGGAACATAGGTATGTGCGAATATAACTATATGTGAATATGATTGTAATATATTATATAAACTTTGCAAAAGTTTCAGTTGTTGTTAAGAATACCTTTCTAGTAGAAACTGTCGCAAGGTTCACCTAACACCAATATTCTTACCACATATTATTAGTCTTCACCACTTCCGCTGAATGGGACAGGTCCCGAGATGCGAACGGGCCCACTGAGGCACTATGCATATTATGGGTTTATGTTACTACTTTATACGCGATCAAGAAGTATTAAATATAGTATAAATATACTATACATATTGCGCTATGAAACATTTGCTTCATTGATTATTGATCTGTTTGCCAGAAATTTGCACATAAACCCAAAAAAAGTCTTCTATTCCATTAAATACCATTACTTCCAAATATTTTATGACAAACACTACTACTTTTAATGTTCTCAAGTGTTTCAGAACATTCCCAACGTTCTCTTTCACTCAATAAAAGCTAAGGGTTCAATGCGAGATAGCCAACTGTTGCTGGTTTTCACACCTTTTAGCAGCTCAAAAATGATAGACTCAGATATCCCGGCCTGAAACATTTCATTTCAACATTTATCTCTATTAGTCGCTTGAGCAGCTCAAATTACAACCGATTGTTGCAGCTTTTCAATAATTTTAGCGCATGTGTCTAGTCGAAAGGAAAATTGCAAACGCAGGAATACATTGAAAGTTCTAATGGCAGTTTGCGAAGCTTATATGCTAATAATAAAGTAAGAAAGTTAAATTTAGAAAAGGAATTGGGAGAACTATTATTGAATTGGAAATGTTATGAAATGATATATAGTCTATCTTAAGACATAGGTTTCCAGCGCGGTATGACGTGCGGGGCGCCGTGTTAAATAAAATGAATGTAAAATCGGTCGACGTGGCCCTTTTTCTCCAAAATTACATTCATTTTTTATAACACGACCCCCGTTCGTCATACCGAGCTGGAAATCTAGGTCTTGAGAAAGACCTAGGCCAGCTAAATCGAAATTCTTTTTATTACGTAACGTCAAGTGTAAAGAAACTAGTGTTTTCTTATCATATTGAACTTGTTGTGTTCAATTTTCAGTGAGAAGTGCATTAGATTTTAACGAGAGCGGGCAGTTTTAAAAAGCTGAAACAGTTACTTACACCCAGGGCTCGACATTCGTCGGGCCGGCCCGGGCCGACATTTCGAAAACCCCGGGCCGGCCCGGGTTTGCTTTTTGTTATTATTTTTGACAGAAAATGACATGTTTTGACAACTTATTACAGCAAATAACACGGAATAATTATGTTTTTTATAGATTTGGATAGAGAATTTCAAACTGAA